>CATIWQ010391254.1:0-25086 GCA_949673415.1 Euphorbia schlechtendalii
AACCGTCCGGAATAAGGAGAATTCCGGACGGTTATTTTAAAGGAACCGTCCGTATTGCTATTTAAGAACATTTCAATCCGGTTTAGAGAAATACGGACGGTTCTATTAAAAGAACCGTCCGTAATGATCATTCCGGACGGTTTCCTGCAGAGAACCGTCCGTATTGCTATTAAAGAACATTTCACTCCGGTTTAGAGCAATACGGACGGTTCTTTTAATAGAACCGTCCGGAATGAGAATTCCGGACGGTTCTTTTAACAGAACCGTCCGTATTGCTCTAAACCAGAGCAAAACATTTTTTAAATAGCATTCCGGACGATTCCTTTAAAAGAACCGTCCGCAATGCTCCTTATTCCGGACGGTTTGAAACCGTCCGCATTAATGCTTATCAATCGCGTCGCAGCTTGTGCCGACGGTTCAAAACCGTCCGGAAAAGCTAAAAAAACCATCCCCAAAAGCCATTTCTGCACTAGTGACAGCTTGAATAATTCCTTGCATATTTTTTGTTTGAGCGCATTGTTCTTCATCAGATGAATATTCTTCCTCATGATTATTCAGATTAAGATCTGTAAAACTTTCACTCAACAAACCATTATCACTTTCATCAAATACTACATGGATATTTTCCTCAACACACTTGGTGCGCTTATTGAAAATACGACATGCTTTACTAGATAAAGAATAACCAAGAAAAACACCTTCATCGCTTCAGGCATCGAACTTACCAAGATTACAATTGTTATGAACAAAGCATTTGCATCTAAAGGGTTTGAATAGCTCGTATGGTGTTTTCTTCATGATAGGATGAATTAAGCATCGATTTAAAATGTAATTTGCGGTGTTGACTACTTCTGCCACAAGATAATTAGGCAAGCCATTCTCCAAAAGCATTGTTCTTGACATATCTTCTAAAGTACGACCTTGTGCTTACCACAATACAATAGATCCAATTGCATTTGGTAGGTAGTACATTTAAGAAGCAACAAGTCTCACCATGAGAATTTCCTACATTCACAAATCTTGAACTTGAAACCTTGCGCAAGCAATACCAAACTGCTTACCACTTGGACCAACCTAATTGCATTTTTGAAGTTTTAATTATTCTTTTCATATGTATATCATAAATTTTTTATTCCTTTTTTTAAATGAAAGTAGGCTAATGGGGTTGCTTTGACATAAGCATCCCAACTAGGTTGGCACCCTCATGACATAAAAAAGGAACCCAAACTCGAATATTATTAACAAACAAAATAAAAAGTTATACAAGAAAGGAAAAACAAAGAAACTAAGTGAAACGAAACATGCTTCGTCCACTCAAGATAAAAACATAATGATCTAAATAAAAACTAGGAAAAATGCTCCAAGAAGAATAATTGTCCGTAGAGTCTCTACCAAATGCAGCTAGCGCATCTACCACTCCATTGCCTTCCCGATATATGTGTGAAACCTTGAAGTTCATAACACTAATAAGCCGAATAACTCTCCCCCAATCTTGTCTAATTAGCTGCCACAAAATCACTCCATCTTTGCTCGAAAGAAGGTTAACAACGAAAGTAGAGTCATCTCAAACAATAGTGAATGCCAACCTCTATCCATCACAAATTTGATTGCATGTAAGGCCGCTTTCAATTCTAACAAGAATGAGATAGAGATTCCATTAGCAAAAGCGAAACAAGAAAGAACATGTCCATTATGATCCCTAAATATTGCTCCACATCTTGACAGCCCGGGGTTACCATTCGAGGAAACGTCCATATTTACCTTTACCCAATTCAGCTTCGGAGGGATCCATCACACCAACTTTATATTGGGAGCCTTAGAAACCATTGGGGACAACCCTAAGTTACTCAGAATTCCCCTTTCAACTTGGAAATTCCAAACATGACTGAAGCCTACTTGATCTATGCGACGTAGTAAAGCCCAAAGTTACCGAAGGGCTAGATGAATACACTGTTGTTGACCATCAAATATGCATCTATTCCGAAGGTGCCATATCAGCAAAGTAATATTGATGATACATGAACGCCAAAGGGCTTGAATTAGTGACCTGAATTTCAGCTCCATTGCTGAGGTAATTACTCCCTTAATCTCGTCAGTTATGAAAATCGAACACCTAAACAGAGACATGGCAGCCGGCCACATAGCTCTTGCAAATTGACACTCCACAAATAAATGGGTCTTATTTTCCCCACACGAAAAACAAAGCACAAAAACGGAGGCTGAATGAAAACCCTTGCATTAGAGCACCTCATGTGTCGAAATCTAACCTGTGAAGGCCTTCCAACAAGTAAGCGAATGCGAAGAAGGAATATAAGAATTCCCTAAATTCTTCAATGTTGTACATGGTGTCCCTTTTGATAGACATTGTGTATAATTATAATTAGTATAGCAGCAGAGTTATAGATTAATTAGTATAGCAGTAGTGTTATAGTTTTATATAAACTCTTCTTATGTAATCATGCCTTTATATTAATGGAATACCAACTCACACGTATTGTGTTGAGTCACAAATCTAATTCAGTCTTTCATGGTATTAGGGCTCTTGTCAGGCAAAACTGCCACCGGTCACTCTCTTCTCCGACGAGACCTTTTTTATTTCCTCCCTCATTTCTCTTTTGTTCATTCTCTTGACTGACATGTCATCCTCTACATCATCTAATCTGCTATCCTCCCCCACTGCTTCTGCCTAGAATCTATCAATTTCAACCACCGCACCATCCTCGATTTCACACCATCTTCCTCTTAAACTCGAATCGTCGAACTATGTGCTGTGGAAAACAGTAATAAACCCATTACTTGCTAGCTGCGACTTAGACAAATTTATCGATGGTTCTGCCCCTAGTCCAGTCGCAACTTTGGAGAACAATACTCCTAATCCTGCCTTTTTGACTTGGAAATGCCAAGATCAATAGGTCCTCAGCCTGATTCTGAACTCAATCTCGCCCTCCATTCTACCGCAAATTGTTGGGGTCGAAACCGCTAGAGAGGCTTGGCTTAAACTTGAGAGTGCTTATGCATCGGGGTCTCGGGCTTAGGTACGAGATCTTAAACAACAGCTCCACTCTCTTAAGAAAGGTCATGAGTCAATCACTCAATATTTACAGCGAGCGAAACTGATTTATGATAGACTTGTCTCCCTCCAATATGCGGTTTCAAACGATGACCTAGTTGATGCCATTATGGATGGATTGAATTACTCGAATAGTCCCTATCGAGATTTTTGCAGATCATTGGAGGAACGAATGACTGTGATTTCATTCGATGACTTGTACGGACAATTACTGACTGAGGAGAGACAGCTAGGAAAGGATAAAAGTCCGGTTGAGGACTTGAACTATATCTCGGGTGATTTCAGAGGATGAGGTCGTGGCAGGGGTCGTGGAAGGAATCACACTCGAGGAGGTTACGGTGGATAACATCAGGCCGCCTATACCACATATGGACAGCAGCAAAATATGTAGCAGAATTATGGGACCGGGCTACTGCCAACACCACCTGGATATTCACGGGATACACAGTAAGCTCCTATGGATGTATCAACTTTGGTTTGCTTTAATTGTAAGGGAGAAGGCCATTTCTCCAGACAATGCCCCTCACCACGCCAAAATAGCCAACACCGTCCTTCTCCGAGCTCCAACCATACCACACTAAACCCCACTGATCAATCATGGATAATGGACAGCGGCGTTTTACATAATCTCACCTCTGATTTGGGAAATCTGCAGCTTCATTCTGAGTACTCCGGACCTAAGGAAGTACAATTAGGTAATGGTTCTAAATTACCCATTTGTCACGTTGGTAGGTCTTTTGTTCCAAATTCTTCTTTACGTCTAGATCGTGTTTTACATGTTCCTGGCTCTAATTCAAATCTTATATCTGTTGGTGCGCTTACGAAGGCTAATGATGTTTCCATTGAGTTTTTAATGAGATTTTTTGTTGTGAAGGACCTTCTTTCCAAACAGGTGGTTCTTCAAGGCCAAAATAAGGATGGGATTTACACAGTGGCTGCAGCGTCCGATGCTCCAGTTCGATCTCATGTTACTTCTCTCAGTACGTGGCACGAGCGGCTAGGACATCCTTCCCTTGCAGTCGTCAACCAATTTCTTCGCCAAAATAGTATTCATTGTTTAGATAGATCGTCTACTTGTCAGTTGTGTCTTGATTGCTCTATTAGTAAGAGTCATCATTTACCATTTTCTTCTTCCGAGTCTTTTGTTTCGGGTCCATTGGACCTAGTTTGTTTTGACGTGTGGGGACCAGCCCCGGTCCGGTCGTTTGATGGATATTCGTATTACATTTTATTCTATGATCATTTTAGCAAATACAGCTGGGTTTATTTTATGGATCACTAGTCTAGTGCTTTATCTATTTTTATTCAATTTCGCACTACTGTTGAGAAATTCTTTAATAGACCCATCAAATGCTTTCAGCCAGATGGGGGTGGGGAGTTTAAACCAATTCAAAGTTACCTTCAACAACATGGCATTCAATTTCGAATGTTGCATCCGTATACACCCCGAACAAAATGGGAATGCAGAACGTAAGCATAGACACATAGTAGAAACAGGGTTATCTTTACTTCATTGTGCAAAATTACCAATGCAGTTTTGGTCCTATGCATTTGATACAGCTACCTTCTTGATTAACCGTATGCCTTCCCGTGTTATTGGTTTTGATTGCCCGTTCAAACAATTATTCCTTGAGTCTCCTGACTATTCAAGTCTAAGGGTATTCGGCTGCTTGTGTTATCCCTGGTCGTGTCCATATGCTTCTAACAAGCTTGATTATCGATCTCGTCGGTGTGTTTTTATTGGTTATAGTTGTGTTCATAAGGGATATCGCTGTTTTGATCCTTTTTCCAATAAATTTTTTATCTCACATTCCGTTCTATTTGATGAATAGGTTTTCCCTTATCAAGACCTTGTAAAGCCCACTACCCTTGGTCCAATGATTGACTTACCACTATCTACTATTACGGTTAAGCCTACCCTGCCACAGATTCATGACCAATTCAACCACCAGCAGCACTGCCATCTCTTCCAACTACAACGGAACCTCAATCACCACCACAAACACCCATACAGTCCCCCTCACAATCCCAGCCTCATGACTCGTCACCCAATTCCACCCCACCACTAAAAACTTGCAGCATCCCATCTCTCTACAACCGAACCATCCTAGTCCCACCCCCCTCACCTGGTCTCTCCCTTGCAATTACTGCACCCATTACAGTCTCGGGCTTTCTGACTCGTGCAGAGACTAAACGAGTTGGTCCTCGGGAGTTACATGCTACAGCAAGTTTAATTGACCCGACGTGTCATACAGTTGCAATGAGATATCCTCATTGGTGATCGACTATGTTGGACGAGTTCTTGGCACTGATTCGAAATGGAACATGGGAACTAGTTCCACCTCAAATAGCAACAAATGTGATTGGGTGTAAGTGGGTTTTTAAAACAAAGTTGAAAGCTGATGGGACAATAGATAGTCACAAAGCTCATCTCGTAGGAAAGGGATTTCACCAACGTCCCGGTATGGACTTCAACGACACATTCAGCCCCGTTATAAAATCGGTAACTATTCGGCTGTTATTATCTCTGGCCGTAAGTAACTCATGGTTTATTTCCCACTTGGATGTTTTTAATGCATTTTTGCATGGAGATTTGGATACGCCAGTATTCATGGAACAACCGTCGGGTTTTCAAGATAAGAATTGCCCGGAATATGTTTATCGATTACGGAAAGCCTTATATGGACTTAAGCAATCACCTCACACGTGGCATCATAAGTTAACTCAAACATTACAGGCTTACGGGTTCCGCTGCTCGAAGGTAGACGTTTCCCTTTATTACTTACATCGAGGCACTACGAAACTTTTTTGTTTGATTTATGTCGACGATATTCTAGTTCTTGGCAATGACTCGGGTCAAGCGGCGAACTTAATTTCATATATTTAGTCTCAATTTGCTATCAAGGATTTGGGACCGGTTAAATATTTCTTAGGAATTGAGTTCTCCCGAGCAAATGGTGAGCTATTTTTGTCTCAACAAAAATACACCAATGACCTTCTTTCTCGAGCTAATATGGCTGTTGTGAAGCCTGTTTCTACACCAGCAAGTAGCACTGCCAATGTTACTACTGTTTGTGAGGAGTACAAAGATGTGATGCATTTCCGGAGTCTCATCGGTGGCCTCCAATACCACTCCATTACAAGACCTGATGTGGCATTTTCTGTGGCTAAGGTCGCTCAGTCCATGAATGCACCTACGGTTGGCAGTTGGCAGGCCCTCAAGCGTGTTCTGAGGTACCTACAAGGTACTGTTGAATTTGGGCTGAGTTATAGGCAGCAGACTTCACTTGTGTTGCAAGATTTCTCGGACTCTGATTGGGGCAGAGACCCAATGGATAGTCGCTCAATAACTGGTTATGGTATTTATCATGGCACAAACTTAATCTCATGGACTTCGAAGAAGCAACGGATGGTTTCTTGGTCCTCTACGGAGGTCGAATATAGGGCTATGGCGAACACCACCTCAGAGTTGGCATGGACAGAGATGCTTCTCAAAGACATTGGCTTCCCAATTTCGAAACCACCGGTATTGTGGTGTGATAATTTGAGTACAACGTATCTTACGGCAAACCTGATCTTTCACTCTCGCACAAAACATTTGGAGCTAGATTTTCACTTTGTTCGGGAGCGAGTTACTGTAAAGTCACTGATTGTCCGTCATATCTTGACAGAGGATCAAGCTGCCGACATCTTTACTAAACCATTGTCACGAAATCGATTTACGTTCTTGCGTGATAAGCTAGCTGTGGTTCCAACCACACCCAACTTGCGAGGGGGGGGGGTGATAGACATTGTGTATAATTATAATTAGTATAGCAGCAGAGTTATAGTTTAATTAGTATAGCAGCAGTTTTATAGTTTTATACAAAATCTTCTTATGTAATCATGCCTATATATTAATGGAATACCAACTCACACGTATTGTGTTGAGTCACAAATCTAATTCAGTCTTTCACCTTTCCCACGAAGCCAAGAATAAAATAGTTTTTCAGAGAAAATACCTCCACTTGTTGGCATCCAAACACATATATCATTATCCTCTTCCACCAAGGTAATACCCTTGATCAATTTGCAAACATATGGTGGAACATCCATGGTTAAATTCTACCAAGTACCTTCTCGAAAGAAATCTCCAACTAGGCCTGACTTGCCAATCCACTCCCTATAATCCAACTCAAGCTGATCTGCCATGCTCAGTACAATCCAATTTGAGTTCCTAAAACTCAACCTTGAATTCGAGGCAAGGAACCATTTAATATGCTTTCTCAATAGCTCAAACATGTCTCGAATAGAGGTCAAAATGCTCGAGTTAGTTAACCATTTAATCGTGAAACCATTGCACAAAAAATGTCACCGGAAGAGAGAAAAACATACGCTTCGATTAGTGATGACATTCCAAGCTAATTTGGCCAACATGGAGCAATTAACTAACTCCAACCTCCTAATTCCCAAGCCACCAGCCCCTATCGGCTGAGTACACAAAGTCTAAGGGCTGCCACTATATTCTGTTTGTCGATAGATCCTGTCCAAATAAAGTTCTGAGTCACTTTCAAAAGAATATTCAACAAGGATCTCAGCCATTTGTAAGTCGCAAAAGTATGCAGAAGCAATCCATTGATGATGGTTTTCACTAGTACAATTCGGCCAGCCATAAAGAGTGATGATCCTATCCATTGCAAACTTCGGCAAGGTTTTATCCAATTAAGAACGAAGGTGGGCAGCTTTGGGACTTACCACAAACATCGGGACACTAAGATAAGTAAAGGGGATCTATCCCCTATAAACTCCAGTCATGCTTGTGAGCCGCGAAGCCCTTGTTAAGATTACGCTATCACTAAAATAAATACAGGACTTATTCCAATTCACAACTTGCTTGGAGACTTTCCCATACAAATCAAAAGCATCTCTAGCACACTACAAGAAATGAAGTTATTAGTGACAACCTTAGCTGTCACAAAAAATGAAAAAATCATTACCTAAAACTATATGTGACGATAAATAGTTGTTACAAATACTAAATTTTTTGGTGGCAACAATTTCTTGTCACAATAATTATCATTTGTAACAATATTTGTTGTAACGAAAACAAAATTAGATGTCATGAATGGATCGAATTGTCACATAAAAGATTACAAAATGAGCTAAAACTATGTAACAACTTGACAAAGTTGTCATGAATTCTTATGTGTAACAACAAAAGGTGTCACAAAAAATAAAAAAACTTGTAGCATTTGACTAAGTATGTGACACTATATAGTTGTCACAAGAATTGTAATAGCATATGTGACGATAAAATATTGTCACAAAGTTCTATTTTTGACAACTTTCATGTTGTCACAGAATACATTTGGTTACAATATTTTCTTTGAGTAACAACAATTATCTTGTCACCGGGTATCTATAGTTACAATTTTATGTTGTTGCCAAACATTTATTACAATTATAATTTGGATCGAAGGAAACTCAATTATAAAATAGTTCTCCAAGGAGAATATATTAATTGAATCAACATATAAACTAGCATTCGATCCACAAATGACTAATTGAAAGCTCATATATTAAACATTCATGCACTAACAATTGCTAACAAATTCACAAGAATCATAGATATACAATAAAAAACAATGCACTAGCTTCATTTATGTATAATCATCATCCAAATAAGAGTTTGTCCATTCTTTGTCAAGTCCAAGAGGTATAAGAAGAAGAAAAGCCATGAAAAGCAGAGAAACAACTAAAGTAGGAAGACTAAGACAATTATTTAAATTGTTAGTTAGTATAATAAGATGTTAGAATTTGGCTAAAAATATTATAGGTTGTTGCGTATCCTATATCCTAACTCATGCCAAATCCTGAATGGCAAAACTTAAACTGAAATTCAAGCAAATGAATGAATTTTCTAATTTAATCTCAAAAGTATAAATATCAAAGTCAAAACACAGCACAACAGAGCATCCAAAACAAGGAAATCACAATCCAAAACACCAAACATATTTTATATATTTAATCAATTTTACCATGAAGACACGGCTGTAGGTCGTATGTTCATAAACAGATTAGGGATAGGAAGAGAAGAGAGAGGGTGACGTTCATCCCTTAGTGAGCCATCACTTACGTAACACCACCCGAAGGGCGAAAATGGAGAGCTACACCATGGGGAGACGTTGCCCTTCCCCACTCCTAAAAAACCCCCTAAAATTTTTACTGAAAATAAAATAAAATTACATGCTTAAGGGAGTAAACCATGCTTTACCCCCGGGAAAGAAAGAAACAAAACGCTAATGAAAACGATAACTAAGATGCCCTATTGCATCATGTGTAAAAAAATTAGTACAAAAATCGAGGAAAGTATCCCAACTAGAAAAACAATTTGATATGTGTTATATATGTTAGAAATTATTTTTACAAAATTTTTCATTTGTGAATTAATTTGAAAAACCTTGTAATTCCTTGAATGGATGCAAACTCTACAATTTTGAATGGTAAATTGAATGCGAAGATTTATATGAAACAACTGAAAGGGTTTGTTATGTCAGGTTGTGAAAATAAGGTATGCAAGCTAAGAAAATTGCTATATGGACTGAAACAAACACGCTTGACATCAAAAGTTTGATGATGTGATTTAATCTAGTGGTTTTGTTATCAACCATGAGGACAAATGGTATATAGCAAATTCGATACTTCTGGTAAATGAGTTATGATTTACTTATGTGCGGATGCCATGTTAATTTTTGTTACTGACCAAAGTCTGACTAATAAAACAAAGAAATTTTTTGGTTTGTCATGTGGTCCTGAGTTGAAGGTTTTGGGGAGGCTGAAGTGATTCTTGGTATAAGAATTAAATGGAAGAACAATATTATTTCAATTTCGCAATCTCATTATATTGAGAAGATTTTGAATAATGTTAACTTCAAGGATTGTTTCCCAGTTAGCACTCTAATGGATTCCTTCAGAGGATAGTTATATTTTTTCCAAGGTTATATTTATACAAGTTATATTTTTTATAAGGATGATAGTTCTTCCACAAGTAGATGCGTATTTCTTCTTTGGGGAGGTGCTCTTTCTTAGGTGTCTATGAAATAGACTTACATGAGTGATTTGATAATGAAATTTGGGTTTGTAAAAACTTAGTGTAATTTAGTCGATCATTTAACCTAAGGGTTAAGAAGAGATCTTATGCGCAAGTCGGCTTTGGGGACGTGGTTAAAGTCCATCTAAAATCCCTCATGTTGAGATACCCAATTCCCACCTAATATGATGTTAGGTGCTGAATTCAATGAGGAAAGCTTAACAACTAGAGATTGGAACATATTGATTAAAACATCCCAAGGTGTGTGTTCAGATTTGCAAGTAAAAGAGATTGAAGTTGAACTTCTTAATAGCCTTTTTGAAAAATTGCATATATATGCAGGTGCGAGAGTAAAAAGGCTACCTATATGAGCATGAAGTTTAGTCGCTTCAAGAAGCTTGGACTTGGCTTTCATATGCTTATGCAGAATAAGGACACAATGCTAGTAAAAGATAGTGTGAAGTAAGAACATGTTAGAATATTGACTTATGTGTATATTATCTTCATGTATTCAAGAGAGGTAACAAAGGTTTAATCCATAGTGACACCCTTATTTATTCGAATGTTTGGAATGCATAATATACTAAGATGAAATTCAATCATCACCATATTTCATTTATGCAGAAGTTTTTTTTTTGTTGTGATTTTGTTTGGTTAATCATGGATTACACTAAAATGGGAGAGGATTGTTGAATTTTAGTGTAATTGGATCAACTAGTTGACCAATGCGATCATAATATTTCATCGAACAGGTCAGGAGAGTGCGGAGTGCACACTTGTTCTAGTTCTATTACGATACTAAGCTTACGAAGGTTTGAGAGTGATTTTTTGTAATGCTTCTATTTAGAACCGTTGCGACTGCTTGAATGGACACTACTTTTCGCAATGCCTTTTCTTTGAACGGTTGCAACAGCTCGTTTCATGCTTATAAAAACCTAGCATTCGCAATGCTTTTCTGCAAACTGTTTCACTTTTATTCACAACAAAAAAATATTCTAAATTCTTGAATTTTACTTTGATTTTTTCCAGATTGAAAAATTTGGGAGAGTCACCAAATTAGTTTCAATCTGAAAGTATTATCACTGCTTGAGAGATTATCCAAGTTATTTTCAGTAATTCCCCAACACATATCTTGTTCATTTTTATTATTTTTAGGCTTCTACCTAGATTATTTTGAAACATTTTTTTACATTTTTTTAGGGTGCATGACTTATATTTAATCTTGTGATGTTTTACAAGAAATATCAAATTTGGCTTCAAATAATTTTACCGTGTTAAAAATAATGTAGTAGTGTCAGAAATATTTGTAGTGGGTTTTATTAATTTGAAAAACTGTGATTGCAGGTAGCATTCTAATATCTTTGGGTAACCTTGTTTCCTTAGAGTGGCTACAACTCTATTTTAATGGCCTGGATGGAACAGTTCCTCTCACAATATTCAATATTTCAACATTGATGACATTGTCACTGGCTGGGAATCATCTATCAGGAAGTCTTCCTCCAAGCTTTCGTCTCCATCTTCCCAATCTTGAGGAAATATACTTTGGAGGAAACAACATTCATGGCCCTCTTCCCATATCTCTCTCCAATGTCTCTAAGCTCACTTACATAGCCTTCTCTGATAACATGTTTGTTGGCTCTCTCCCTTATGGTCTTGGTGATTTGAGAAAACTAGAATATCTCAGTTTTGGGGACAAACACCTCAGTAGCCTGTCTTTGTTGACTTTTTTCTCATCATTGTCCAACTGCAGAAATTTGGCTTACATAATTGTGTGTTGCACTGAGCTTAAATAGCATATATTTTGGGAAAAACAAGCTCTTAGTGGGGAGATTTTTCTATTTATTTTCTCACTCTCTCGTGACATAGAATTGATGGCTCTGCTAGGGTTTCCTTGCCCTAACCACCATTTTTTATTTTCCGACCTTTTTATTGTGTTTCACGTCGGATTTCCTTGCTCTTTTTCTTGATCATCTTATTTCTAGACTACAATTGTTCTTGGCTTTCGATTTATCATGGCAGATTGTTCTAATGCAGATTTTCTTGCTCTTCTTTTCGATAATCAGTGCGTAAATCCGGCAAAGAAGGCAGCCCCGACCTTGATTAATGAGAGGATTCCTATGCCCCGATCCTATGCTCAGGTAACAACCAACAATACTGCAATCCCGTCACAGCCCGTGAAAGCCATAGTATCGAAGAACGGAGGTTTTAAAACAGTCCGAATTACTCAGGCAGTTTATGAGAGCAGGGTTCAACAATGCGCATACTCTCTCATTGGCAGGTTGATCTTACCAAAAGGAAGTGTGCCAAGAAAGGTGGAAGATTTGAAATCTCAACTTTCAAAGATTTGGGGTATTAACCATAGATGGAAATTAATTCCGATCGGTCACGGCTACTAACATTTGATGCTTGGTTCTTTGGAGAACAAGAATTTGGTTTGGAGTAAGGGTAGCGTAAACTTAAAACTTGGGGTTTTCCATTTACAGCCTTGGATGACAGATTTTGACCCCTCTACGGCCAATATCACGAATGCACAAGTTTGGGTTAGATTTCAAGGATTTTCGTGGGAGTATTGGGATCCGAGAACCTTGGTTGAGATCACTAGTTGTTTCGGTGTGTTTCTTCTAGTGTATAGGGCAATGATAGAGGGGACATTTGGTCATTATGCAAGGGTTTTGGTGGATCTTGATCTATCTTGTACCTTACCGAAAAAGGTTGGTGTTGAGAGAGAGGGGAATGAGATTTGGATAGACACTATCTTTGAGAACTTGCTAGCTTTCTGTAAATTAATCTATTCGGTTGGATACAAATCTTATGATTTCAGACGCAAATGTCAAACCAGCTTCATTGCATCAAGCTCGTGGTGAGAAAAAGGAAGCACATAGACCTGTGGAGAAGGCTGACTGTAATAATCTTGAATTACTTACTCTAAGTAAACCACGTCAGCAAAGGCTTCAAAATAGATTGCAATCTGAAATTCCAGCAGCTACAGTTTTTAACAACCTTAAAGAGAACCTAGCTGGAGTCTCGAGGATGGCTCCATTAGTGGAATCGGGTCATGATACCAATGATCCCGAAGATAGTGAATTGGATAACCATTCATGTGGTAAGGGAAATGAAGGCAGAGATGGTGATGATTCTCTGTTGGTAGAATCGGATAAAATGGACAGTGATAGTATAGATGTTAATCATGCGGTGGCAATGGGGGATTTGAGAATGGAAGCTGATGTTGGGACTGTAACCAACGATCTGGGGATCATCCCAAGTTCATCTGAGCATATTTCAAATCCGAATGGAATTAATTTGATTATTGATTTGAGAGACGGGAAATAAACCGGAGAAGAATTACCTTTGAGAGAGTCTTGGGCTGATATTTCTGAAAGGGAAGAAGAAAATGAATGGCAAATTGCATCGCGTAGAAAGAAAAAGAATTTACTCACAGGATCTCCATCGCGAAATATGCAAAAGTTTCCACAGACTTATGGTCAATGAAAGTTCTATATTGGAACTGGAGGGGTATTGGCAACATAGATACCCTGGTTTTTCTTAAGAATTTAATCATGGTTTACAAACCATTACTTCTATGTATTACTGAACAGATGATTAAGTTTAAACGAATTGCTCCTTCCTTCTGATGTCGGTTAGGTTTAATTATGATTGGTTCTAATGATAAACCTCTCCCCACGATGTGGATTTTCAAATATATTCGTTGTGAGTGGAATGCTGAAGTCACTCTTATTACAGACCAGTTGGTTGAGGTTAGTTTACTTAAGAATACCACTGCTAATTTTTACGGTTTTATTTATGGTAGTAATTGCCCTGTTTTACGTTGAGATTCATACAACTCAATCCGGTCTAAAGCTGCCTTCATGGAGAATAACCAGGTTCAGTTGAGGGACTTCAATGCAATATTGGGCAGTAATGAGAAGCTGGGAAATCCTCCAAGTGCGAGTTTATGCCATGATTTTAGATCTAGTATTAATGATGCGTGTTTGGTTGAGGTTGCGGCATCAGGCCCTTTCTTCACTTGAACTAATAATAGAATGGGGACTGAACGAGTTGAATTAAGGCTGGATAGGGCTTTGGTTAGTGATAATTTTGTAGACTTTTGTGATTCATATAATTTTGCGGTGCTTGCTCGCTAGTGCTCCGATCATCATCCGTTTCTTTTCTCGATTTCTTTGGAAGTGAAAAAGATATCTCGATTCCGTTTCCAATCAATGTGGACCACGCATGATTCCTTACGTAGAACCATTGATGAATTTTAGAATGGTACTTTCCAATCTCTGCCACCGATGTAGATGTTATTGTATAAGCTGAAATTGCTTCGCCCGATTCTCAAAGCTTGGAATCGTGATGTTTTTGGTAATTTAGACTCTAATATTCGGAGTAACGAGATGTCTCTTCTTGACATTCAAAACAAAATCTTAGGTAATGGCATGAATGATGCATTGATGTTTGAAGAATTGGCAGCCCACTCTCGGCTTGAGCTGCATCTTCGGCAGAAGGAAATTTACTTTAAGGAAAGGAGTGGTGCTAGATGGCTTAAAGAGGCGGATAGGAACACGAACTTCTTCCACCGTGCAACAAATATTAGGCAGGCTGCCTTGGGTATCCGGTCCTTAATAATTAATGATATTGTGATCACTAATACGGATCAGATTTCAGCCCACATGGTTGATTACTATAGTTGTATGTTTACTGCAGATCAATCTGTGAATGTGGATTGGCAGTTGGTCCAATTTATTATTCCCCATCGTGTTACATTTGAATAAAATGCAGCCTTAACGGCCAAACCAAGCATTGAATTAATCAAAGAAATGGTTTTTAACATGGATGCCTACAGCGCACCGGGTCCGGATGGATTCACCGAGGTTTTTTTCCAAGAATATTGGAGTATTGTTGGGGAGGATGTATGCCAAGAAGTTAATAAATTTTTCGACACACGCCACATTATTCCGGGCATGAATTCCAGCCTCATGATCCTCATCTCGAAGAAGAAAGGAGCGGATAAAGCAGAAGAATTTCAACCAATTACAATGTCCAATTTTGTCTTCAAGATTATCACGAAGATCATTGCTTGTCGCTTAAATGCTATTGCATTGAGGATTATTTTGAACAATCAATTTAGCTTCATTAAGAGTAGAAATATCCATGAATGCATTGCGATGGCATCAGAAGGTATTAATTTACTAAATCAAAGGAGTTTTGGTAGCAATTTAGCTTTAAAAATTGACATTCGGAAAGGCCTTTGATACGCTTGACTGGAATTTTTTGATTAAGGTGCTTGATTCTTTTAGTTTTAATGAAATTTTCACTGCTTGGATTCGTAATGTACTGAGTTCAGCAAGGCTTTCAATTCTTACTCCAATGGGTAGCGGGGTTACTTCAAATGTTCTCGGGGGGTGCGACAAGGAGGCCCGCTTTAACCGTTACTCTTTTGTTTAGTGGAAGATTTCTTAAGAAAACTTCTTTTATCTTTGGTGGATTCAGGAAATATTACACGTACGAGATACACTCATCAGGCTCCTTTCCCATCTCATTTGCTTTACATAAGCAATATTCTTATTTTCTTAAGAGCAACAATGGTTAATATGAATGTTATCCAAGACATTTTTTAATTATATGGCTGCAACTCAGGATAATGAGTTAATTGGACCAAATTTTCTTTTTATTTTGGAGATTCGATCCAGGAGCCTAGAGCTACTTCATTAGCGGAAGTGATGGGTATTAAGGCTGGTAGTATTCCTTTTATTTATTTAGGGGTTCCGCTTTTTCGCGGTACTCCTAAGGTGATTTATTTTAGACCGATTCTTCATAAGATTTTGCGATGTTTTGTGGGCTGGATTGGCAACTCTCTTTCCATGACTGGGCATGTTACTCTTGTTAAATTGGTTATCAACAACTCCCTGTTGCACTCCTTTATGGTTTATAAATGGCCATAATCTTTGCTTAAAAATCTTGAGCGTGCGGTGAGAAACTTCATTTGGTCTGGTAATATTGACAAAAGAAAACTAGTCACTGTTCCATGGAAAACTTGTCAAAGACCAATTTCGATGGGAGGCTTTAGTCTTAAAAAGTTTGAGGATATTAACACTTCGATGTTAGTTAAACTGGCTTGGGGATTGATTACGAATAGAAATGGTTTTCTTTCCATCTTACAGACTCGTTTCTTGAAGAATGATCTTGCTAGTGACTGGATAAATAACTCAAGTATTTGGAATTCCTTGCGACATGCGTATGGTCTGCTTCGGGAGAATATGATCTGGTTCATCGGAGAAACTTCTAATTTGAATTTCTGGAATTCTAAATGGTTATCCCTGACTCTGGGGGAGACTTTAAATCTACCAATGGCTGATTGTATGAGGCGGGCTGATTCTATCAACAAATTCATTGTGGATGGCACATGGGTTTTGCCATTGGATTTACCCAATACGGTTCAGCAGCAGGTTCAAAATGTTAAACACTCGAGGGATAAGTTTGATGTGGCTTTTTGGAAGCCATCTAGTGATGGTGCCTTTACCGTTAAATTATTTTATCAATGGCTTCAACTGAACTACCCTAGCTGTCCTCTCTCGAAAAAAATATGGCATGCGACCATCACCCCCTCGCATTCTATTATTTTTTGGAAAGTGATTAATGGCCATATTCCCACACATGATGTGCTTATCTGGAAAGGAATTAGCATCGTATCCATGTGTTATCTCTGTAAGAATCGTGTTGAGAACAAAGACCATCTTTTTGCTGCTTGTTCTTTTGTGAGAACTCTATGGACAGCCCTACAATCACTTTTTGGGAGATGTTTTGACATTAATTCTAGCATCAAAGAGGCATTATCTACTGCTTTTATACATAAGTTCAGCCCTCAATTACAAGTTCTTTGGAATTCTAGAATAGTTAATGTAATATGTTTTATTTGGCTTGTAAGAAACATATATATGTTTGATGATTTGCAGCCCAACGTTAGCCACTCCTTGCAAATGTTGCGGAGGATCCTTTGTAGGACTGACAAGCTCGGCTTTGGGGCTATGAGAAATTCAAAAATGAAAAAGTAGACTATTGCCAACCTTGGCATCTCTCCACGATTTCATAAAGCACCTCAGGTATTCGTAGTTAAATTGATTAAACCACTTGATGGTTGGATGAATGTTAACATGGATGCCTCAATGGAGGGAACTCTGGGACACTCGGGATGCGGGGGGGGGGGGGTCTTTCAGATTTCTAATGTTTTTT
The DNA here is from genome assembly GCA_949673415.1 of Euphorbia schlechtendalii. Lineage (NCBI taxonomy): Eukaryota > Viridiplantae > Streptophyta > Magnoliopsida > Malpighiales > Euphorbiaceae > Euphorbia > Euphorbia schlechtendalii. The sequence goes on from CATIWQ010391254.1 coordinate 17,370, forward strand.
TTTGTTTATGGTTTTTCCTTCCACAGGTCAATGTCCTTTTCTTTTATTGCGAAGTAGAGGTGGCAATCTTTGCTATCAAAACGGTAGCAGCTAGAGGATGGACGAGACTTTAGATTGAGAGTGATTCGACTTTCATTGTGCAACTTTTCAAAACGAAAAACACAAGGGTCCCTTGGCACATTCAAGCAGATTGGATGGAATGCTTTCAAATGATAAATTCAATGCATCTTCTGGTAACTCATGTGTTTCGAGAAGGCAATATGATTGCGGACGCTTTAGCTAACTATGGCCATATCTCCCGGACAAGTTCCGAATGGCTTAAGGTTCCCCATTTTTGCCGAGGAATGCTCTATCATGATCTCAATGGAATTAGTAAATATAATTTCAGATAGCTTTGTAGTATAGTTCTTTTGTGTTTAACTTTCCTTTTTTCTTCCACGTTGTACTGAATTTTATTTTTTACTTTTAATAAAAATTTAGGGGGTTTGTTTGGAGTGGGGAAGGGTGGGTCCCCCCATGGTGGGAATCCATTGGTCTGCCTTCAGGTGTGGACTGTAAGAAGCATTCTCACCGAGGGACTAATGTCACCCTCGCTTCTTTCTTCCTGGCCCTAATTTAGTTCAAAATTAAAAAAGCTCTTAGTGGGGAAGGCGGGTCCCCCTATGGTGTTAATGCCATGGCCTGCTTTCGGGTGTGGGTCGTAAGCGGCGCTATCACTGAGGGATTAATGTCACCCTCGCTTCTCTCTTCCTGTCCCTAATTTATTTTAAAAAAAAGCTCTTTGGAAATGTTCCTTCTTGTTTTAGTAATCTCACTTCTTTAAGATATCTCTACTTCGAGTCCAATAAACTTAATTCTACTATTGCCTTATCCTTATGGAAGCTTAACGATATCTTGCAGTTGAGTATGTCATTGAATTCTCTAAGTGGTTCTCTTCCTCCTGATATTGGTAACTTGAAAGTGGTAACAATGCTTGATTTTTCGGGAAATCAATTGTCTGGTACTATCCCGCCAACCTTTGGAGGCATGCAATCTTTGATTCCTCTATCCTTATCAAATAATATATTTAAGGGTTCCATTCCTGAATCATTTGGTAAGGCTATAAGCTTGGAGTTTATATATTTGTCTATCAATAATTTCTCTGGAGAAATCCCCAAGTCATTCGAAAACCTAAAATATCTCAAGTATTTTAATGTTTCCTTCAATGAGTTACATGGAGAAATTCCTAATGGAGGAAACTTTTCGAACATGTCTTCTCAATCAATTCTGGGAAATAAAGGACTTTGTGGGGATCCTAAATTCCATGTCCATCCTTGCAAATCCATAAAAAAAATCAGTCATGGAAAGAAAAGGTAGCACTTGTTTTGGTTGTGTTAAAATCTGATTCATAGTTTGACTAATTCTTTTGTTAGTTTGTTCCTTCTTTTTAGCAGATTGTTATTGCTAATAATAATATGTTTGTTATGGGATTTTTTTAATAAGATTAGGGATAGGAAGAGAAGAGTGAGGGTGACGTTCATCCCTTAGTGAGCCATCACCTACGTAACACCACCCGAAGGGTGAAAGTGGAGAGCTACAGCATGGGGGGACGTTGCCCTTCCCCACTCCTCAAAACCCCCGTAAAATTTTATTAAAAGAAAATAAAATTACATGCGTAAGGGAGCAAAACATGCTTTACCCCCTGGAAAGAAAGAAGCAAAACCCTAATGAAAACGATACCTAAGACTCCCCGTTGCATCATGTGCAAAAACATTAGTACAAAAATCAGGGAAGGTATCCTAACTAGAAAAACAATTTGATAGACTTCCATGAGACGCAAGAGCATTGGCCAAACCATTCCCTTCTCGGAAGACATGAGTCGCAACAAAGGAGATGTTATTAATTGAACGAAGGCAAGCAGCCCACTCCATCTAAACTAACCATGGTACATTCCTGCAACGGGAAATCAGTAATAACACAACGTACATGGAATTGCTTTCGAGCTAAAGGTGATCCCAACCATTTCTTACCGCTATCTCAGCAACAAAGATGGTAGCTTTAAGTTCAGCAACAAAGCTAAACTAATTGGTTATGGGGAAAGCAAAATAGTGTAAAACTCTCCCCTTATTGTCTCGGAAGACTCCACCACAACCCGAGGCTCCCGGAGAACCAACGGAAGAGGCATGCATGTTACATTTAATCCAGCCACCAGAAGGAGGCATCCAACGGACTGCTGAAATTCTCGGGGCTGCTTGAAGTCTTGTTTTAAGACAAAGATTAAATAAAATACCCAATTCTACTGTTGAGCTTCCTGTCGTACCATATCCCACTTTGTCCATTTTCTGAATAATAGTCCATAACCAAAAAAGAGTGGCATGAATGCTTGATCGTTTGTCATTAAAAATGCAATAGTTTCTCATGTTCCAAATTAACCAAAGGACATTAACAGTTGCTGCATTCCAAAGAAGCTGAATTTGTGGGCTCAACTTAAATAAAAAAGTCAGCTTAGTTACCTCCTTAAGATTTAATGAGGTATCAATTCTTCTACCAAGTAGTGAACTTAGAGACTCCCACAATTGTTTGGCAAAGTAGCAACCAATAAATAGGTGGTCCTTGCTTTCCTATTCAACAAGACAAAGAACACATCTTTATGCAAAATTGAAGCCTTTTCGCTTGAGTGAGACATGCGTTGCGACATATCCCAAAAAAATTCTCCAACATATGAAAGCGTGGGAAGGTGCAATGGACAAGTGCCATATCTTTTTATAAATCGGATCATGTATTCCAGTAGGGTTATGCCAATGGAAAAATAATTTGACCAAAAAAGCCCATTAGAAGATGGTTTCCAAATGCAAACCTCACCCACATCTTCCGTTATTAAAATATTTTTGATATCGTCAACTAGATCCCTTGGTAATTCTTCCGGCAAAGAGTTCCAACCATTTTGAGAAAGAAAGTCACTCACTAGAATTTTTCTTTAACATGACAGCTCGGTTGAGATTTAAACGATTAGAAATCGAGGGGAAAATCCATTCCTCATTCCAAAAGCTTAACTTAGAATTAGGCCCAATAAACCACTCGAATAGAGCTCCAAATACTTGAGTTGCAAATCCAATTATTTGGGACTCCAATTTTTATAAAGCGGCCTTTAAGAAGCAGTAACCAATAGTTGCAATTATTGATTATACCCCATGCCATCTTCGCAAGCATAGTTGAATTTGTATTCGAGAGATTACGAAGCCCAATGAAACCCCCTTTCACAAACGGTTTCAAACATTTGCGCCAAGGAACCGTAACCAATTTCTTGTGATCAACGGAGTCTGACCAAATAAAGTTTCTCATAGCTCGCTCAATCAAACTAATAAGAGAAGTAGTCCATTTATAAATAGCGAAAGAGTGTAAAAGCATGCTACTAACTACTGAATGTACTAGCAGCAACCTCCCTGCCATTGAAAGCGAATTCCCAACCCATCTCGAGAATTTTTGGATTACATTATGAGCAAATGAATGCAAGTGCATGGCGTTAGGGGCACCTTTGAAAAGTGGAACCCCTAGGTAAGTGAAAGGAATGTCTCCATGATGAATACCTGTAATCCCAGCAGGAAGAGCAGCACTAGAAGTGGTGACCGAGTTCCCAAAGAAGATTCGAGATTTATTCCAGTTAACATGCTGCCTAGAATTCTTCCCATACATGTCAAAAATATCTTTAAGTAATTCCATATTCCTTAGATTTGCCGCCATAAATATGAGGACGTCATCAGCAAACAATAAGTGCGAGGGGAAATGCAAATTAGAGGTATATCTCATTTGGGAGAGAGAGCCCGAGGCAACAACAGAGGTAAGTAAACGACTCAAGAAATCCTCAGCAATTCCAAATAGAAGAGGGTACAATGGATCACCTTGCCAAACACCTCTGGAACAATGAAAATATCCTCGAGGGCCTTGAAGAGGAGTTAAGATGGAAATCCGAGCTGATTGAAGAATCCCCTTGATCTACGTAACAAACCTCTCAAAGAAACCAAATGATCGAAAGACTGCAAACAGAAAATTCCAATCAACAGTATCAAAGGCTTTTCTAATGCCGATTTTGACTACAAGATTACCCCCAAAGAAACCTTTATTCAGCATATTGATGCCTTCCGAAGAAAGAGTGATGCACTCATGGATGTTTCTCCCAAGAATGAAACAGAACTGATTTTAGGATATAATCCTGGTTGAGATAATTCTGAGCCAATTTGCTAAGATCTTAGTGATAATCTTAAAGACAAAATTACTCATGATGATCGGTCTATAATCCTCGGCATAGATTGCATTCTCCTTTTTAGGTAAAAGTTCCATGAAGCTAGAATTTAGTCCCAGTAACATAAATCCTGAATTGAAGAATCCATGCACAACTTTACAAACATCTAAGCCAACAATGTCCCAAAATTTCTAAAAGAAAATTCCTATGAAGCCATCCGTGCCCGGAGTACTCAAACCATCCATATCAAAAACAGTAGCTTTGATATCCTCAAAATAAGGCCGAGAAGTAAGCCAAATGTTATCTTCATCCGAAACCTGAGCTGGAATCGTAGAGCTAATAAGATTCTCATTCACTATAGCCGAAGTGTCATCACTGAAAATTTCAAGAAAGTAATGAACCATATGATAAAAAATGAGTTCCGAATTAGTCACCACCGAGCCATCAATGATCCGTGAATTAATGCCGCTCTTAGATTTCTTAACATTCGCAATTCGATGGAAGAAATTAGTGTTGCGAAATCCTTTAGAGAGCCACCGCAAACCACTCTGCTCCTTATAATAAATTTCTTTCAACTTCAGCTGCAAATCCAGATTAGTATGGGCAGTAAACTCAGCCTGGTGCGCTCCTCAGTGATGCCATTTAAAGCAATCTCCTCTTGAATTAAAGAAAGGACTGCATGGCAATAAGTGATATTATCATCAAGGTGTCCAAAGATTTCCTTATTCCATCTTCTCAACGATGGCCAAAGCAATTTCAGCTTAAGAATTAATAATTGCATAGGCGGTAAGGATGGAAAAGAGGAATTCCAGTGATCCGAAATTATCCTATGTAAGTCCATATTTTTTAGCCACTTAGATTGGAACCGAAAATGAGAGAAACCATTAGACTCAAAATCACAAGAGAATAACAAGGGATGGTGGTCCAAAAAGTGTCTAGCTAACACAGTACAATGATAAGTACAAATATTTCCGAAATCCTTAGAAATCAAAGATCGATCAAGCCGTGAATATACTCTCTCCAAACCTTATCTTGCGTTAAACCATGTTAAAAAAGGACCCGAGGCTGGCACATCCACAAGTTCAGCAGCATCAATGCATTCACAGAATTCCCTGCAAGAATGAGAGTTAGGAGGCCTACCCCTTTTCTCATTAGCACCAAGAACTGCATTGAAATCACCCATCCAGACCCACACTAGTGTAAAAAAGGCTTATAGGGTTGCACTATTTGCGAGGCTTGTAGAAGAAACCGTTGGTGAAAGTATGAATGGAATGGGCGTTGGGGTTATTGCGGACAGTTGTTACGTAACAACCGTCCGCAATAATAAATCAAGGCATTGCACTCTTTCATGGTATATAAATGGCCAAGTTCATTGATAAAAAAACTTGAGCGAGCGACACGAAATTTTCTTTGGACGGGGAGCATTATTGAGCATAAACTGGTTGTGGTACCATGGAAAATTTGTCAAAAGCCATTCGATATGGGTGGGATTGGAATGAAGAAGTTAGAAGATGTTAATTTATCCATGCTTGCCAAATTAGCATGGGGGCTGATTACTTGCCGAACTGGATTCTTCCCTATGATGCGTAAACGATTAATGAAAAATGATTTGCCTCATGATTGGATTAATAATTCTAGCATTTGGAACTCATTGAGACATCCTTATGGGCTCCTTCGGGAGAACATGGTTTGGTTTATCGGACAAACGATGAATTTGAATTTTTGGAACTCGGAATGGATCTTGCCAACGTTGGGTACATCTGAAAATTTTCAAAGGGCTGACCGAGCAAGAAGAGTGGAGCTCGTTTTGGATTATTTAATGAATGGGGAGTGGAGTAATCTGCCATCTTTTTTGTCAAACACGACACAGGCTCAAATCCGGGGGATTTCACAATCGAATGACAAAGTGGACACATGCTTTTGGAAACCATCAAGTAGCGGGCTGTTCACTGTTAAGCTTTTTTATCAGTGGCTTTAGCCCCATCATCAGGTTTGCCCTCTTTTCAAAAAAATTTGGCATTGCTCCATTGCACCATCCCATTCTTTCATTTGTTGGAAAGTGGCTCAAGGGTATATTGCAACACATGATGTTCTTATTCGTAAAGGTATTAATATTGTTTCAAGATGCAACCTTTGCAAATAGCATACCGAGGACAAAGATCATCTCTTTGTCACATGTAACTTTGCGAATTCTTTGTGGACTGCATTTCTTTCCCTTTTCGGCAGAAGTTTGGCTCTGAATACTGGGGTTGATGACCTTCTCCAAGCTGCTTTTGTTCACCATTTTAGCACTCAAATTCAGGTGCTGTGGAATGTAGGGGTGGCTCATATGGTTGGCTAGAAATGGGTGTATTTTTTAGGAGAAGCAGCCCAATATTCAGCACTGTCTTCAGTAGCTCTGGGAACTTCTTAGACGAACAGACAGCATGGGAATTGGCTCGGTATGGAACTCAATTGTTGAACTTGGTATCTTACGAAACCTTGGGATTACTCCTAGGCCAAATAAAGCCCCAACAATAGTCGAAGTTCGATGGATTAGACCACCGAAAGGATGGATAAAAGTGAATACGGACGCTTCAACGGAAGGTGCGCCAGGCCCTTCGGGATGTGGGGGAATTTTTTAGAATTCTAACTGTAATTTTCTTTTTGGTTATTCTTTCTACAGGACGGAAAGCTTCTCATATATTGCGGAATTGGAGGCTGTTATCCATGCAATCAAAACAGCAAAAGAAAAAGGTTGGAATCAACTTTGGATCGAAAGCGATTCTTCTTTTGTTGTCCATCTTTTGCGTGTGAAACATACACGAGTACCTTGGCACATTCGAGGAGCATGGATGCATTGTTTAACTCTTTTACAACACATGCACATTATGGTGACACACATTTATAGGGAAGGAAACATGATCGCGGATGCTTTGGCAAATCATGGTCGGATTGCCCAAACAAGTACGGAGTGGCTTCAAGTTCCCCATTTTTGCCGAGGGATGCTATTTCATGATCTTAATGGAATTAGTAACTATCGCTTTAGATAGCTACGTGGCCTAGTTTTTTAACTTTGATAGCCCTTTAGTTTTCGTTTGGCTTGCCTTTTGTTTAGGCCTTTCTTTTTTTTGTCTCTTTGCTTTTTGAACGTTTTGTTTTTTGTTTTCTTTTATTTTAATAAATGTTAGGGGGGTTGTTCGGAGTGGGGAAGGGCGGGTCCCCCCATGGTGTTAGTTCTTTGGCCTGCCTTCGGGTGTGGGCTGTAAGCGGCGCTTTCACTGAGGGACTAATGTCACCCTCGCTCTTTTCTTTCTATCCCTAAATTTATGAAAAAAATATATATATATGAATAATGTAATGCATGGCTTAGTAGGCAAGAATAACGTGGGAAATAAAGAGTGATGATTTGTACATTCATACATATCATAAATTGAAGGTATAGATAACTTTGTTGAACATCTCAAATATCATCTGAATTTCAATTTCATTTAATCCTATATTGAAGACTTACTCAAC
>CATIWQ010391306.1:0-13003 GCA_949673415.1 Euphorbia schlechtendalii
TGGACAACATCAATACTATGCTTAGTACGGGTCGCTCTCACATAGCCACATTTAGCAAGTTACCATTCCAAAAATGTTGGCTCACTAAACAACGTTATATCACAGATCCAGTGATTATACACGATATTGTTAACCCCGAAACTCTTCTTAAAATTAACGCCAATGCATATAACTTGATTAACATTAATGACTTAGCACGAAATACGCATTATGACACATAGACATATCATAAACTTTGAAATAGAAAGAATAAGTAGAAAGCAAAGCAAAGTTGTAAGGTATGCAAGTGAAAGCTAAACTTGATCAAACAGTATCCACTCTTTAATGGGAGTAGTCAATTCCCGCAATTCCTACGTCTGCTTTGAATTCGATCTCGGCCCGTACAGAACCTCCGCTAGGATGCTATTCTTTGCGAATATCGAACAAATGAATATTGAAGAACGAAAAATTTTATTGATAAGTGATTTGCAAGTACACTTATACAACAATCGCTCAAGAATGTAGAGAAATCTAGTGATCGAAACAAGGATTCGAATCACTTAAACATTTTCTCGCTAACACTTAAGAACGTAGAGAATCTAACTATACACACACTACATTTGCACTCTAATGCTTTCCTCTCTAGTGTTCCACACTATCCACCACGAAATTGAAGAGGATTGGAGCCCTATTTATAGAGTTTGAAGGGTTGCGTCTATCCAAACGAAGAGTCACATCCATTGGTGAAAGATTGCATCTCTTCAATGTGATTGGTTGAGAGGCTTTGATTCAATCTACAATGGATAGGCACCTTTTCATGATTGGTTGACTCCTAATAAGTGTCTTATCATTGGCAGTTGATGGTGGTTGATCATACTTATCTGGCTGTTGGTAGTTAAGAAGATAATACCAGAAAACCATTCATGTCACGATCACGATATGTGATTCGCGATCGTGAACCTTTGATTGGTGGATTTCTATTTCTAAAGTAAACAGGTCACGACCGCGAGGTATTATCACGACCGTGAATTGAGTTTTCTTCAGAAATCTCTAGTAACTTCATCGATCTTTGACAGCTTCGATACTAAGCCAAATCTTGAAGTTCCACGCATCATTTTCTACCTTTTTCACTCTTTTTTCATAGAATTCCACTATAGTTCATTTTACTCCCAAGATTTACCTAGTATCTGCATTTGCATCAAAAATAACTACATACCACATGAAATATTTTATATGAAGTATAAAAATGACTAAAACTATAGTGTTTATTGTATAAAATTATAATGATAATAAGTGTAATTATACACTTATCAGCAATCTTTGAGGCTTAGAGTTTATTAGAACACTTCTACTGATTCCTAACTCAATAGTACTTGGTTTAAGTGTTCTCAACCAGCACCTTCACTCATTTGAGGTGTTTTGGTTACTTTGTCTATCTTTTTATCATTTTCGGGTTTTTTTACTTCCTTAAGTCTAGGCTTGAGAGAATAGGGATTTCCATTTCCTTTCTTCCTCTTGACAGGATAAACATTTAGGAAGTTTAACTTCCTTCGAGGAGTAACATTTTTACTCTTCTCTTTTCATCGAAAATCGCAAACCAAACAAAAGAAATGAGGAGGACTTTCCAAGGATTTTCGTGAACCTAGCAAAGTGGATTCACGACAACGGGGTAAGCCTCTGAGTTCCTAGAGTCGTGCTTTACTTGTTTGAAACATACGTATGTGTTTGGTGTGCAAAAAATGTAAAATGTAAACAAAATAGAAAACTTTTATTTTCTGCCTCTACAATGTCGTTAACGGCATTACGATGCTGTTAATGATATTGCGATGTCGTTAATGATATCGTTTTCCTGGAATAATACAAGTAGAAGGTTTGTAAAATTTCTGGATTTCAATTTATGTTCAAGAGGGTCAATATTGACCATTCAAGCCTGAAACTTGAGTTTTTATGTAATATAACATGTATGTGTGAAAGTTTTACGAACCTGAGATTGTTCCGAAAAGAGTTTGGACAGTCAAAGTCGATTTCCCTTCGCCGGGATATTATTTTATCAACTTTAACTGTTCCCTCTTCGGAACCATTTTAATAACACCGTGATTACGCTTTTCAACCTAGATTTATTTTCCATTGGTGTTATTATGAAGTGTGTTAGGAAACCCCGACAAAGGGAACCGAAGTTCCCAGATAACTGACCATACCAATGATCAATGTATAATTACACTTATTATCACATTAATTTTATACATTAAACACTATAGTTTTAGTCATTTTTACACTTCATATAAAAGATTTCACGTGGTATGTATTTGTTTTTTATGCAAATGCAGATACTAGGTAAATCTTGGGAGTAAAATTATCTAAAGTGGAATTCTATGAAAAATGAGTGTAAAAGGTGCAAAAAGATGTATGGAACTTAAAGATTTGGCTTAGGATCGAAGCTGTCAAAGATCGGTGAAGTTACAAGATGTTTTCTGAAGAAAAACTCAATTCATGGTCACGACAATCATTCACGGTCGTGAATTGTTCACTTCAGAATAGAAGTTTGCCATTCAAGGATTCACGATCATGACATGTATATGGCAGTCGTGACATGGACGGTTTTCTGGTTCTATCTTCTTAACTAACAACCGCCAGAGAAGCATGATCAACCGCCATTAACTACCAACGATAAGACACCTATCAGAAGTAATCAGTAAAAGGTGCCTAACCATTGTGGATTATGTCAAAGCTTCTCAACTAATCACAATGAAGAGATACAATCTTTCACCAATGGACACAACCCTTCGTTTGGATAGACGTAACCCTTCAAACTCTATAAATAGGGCTCCAAATCCTCAACAATTTCATGGCTTAGTGTGGCACAAAGGTGCAATGAAGTGCAAAAGTGAGAGAGAGATATAGTGTGTGTAGTTAGATTCACTACGTTCTTAAGTGTTAGCAACAAAATGTTCAAGTGATTCGAATCCTTGTTTCGATCACTAGATTTCTCTATATTCTCGAGCGATTGTTGTATAAGTGTACTTGCAAATCACTTATCAATAAAAGTTTTCATTCTTCAACATTCGTTTGTTCGATATTCGCAAAGAATAGCATCCTAGCGAAGGTTCTGTACGGGCCGAAACTGAATTCAAAGCAGAAGCGGGAATTGCGAGAATTGACGACTCCCATTAAAGAGTGGATATTGTTTGATCAACTTTAGCTTTCACTTGCATACCTTACAACTTTGCTTTGCTTTTTACTTATAATTTCTATTTCAAAGTTTATGATATGTCTATGATGCATAATGCGTAATTCGTGCAAAGTCTTTTATGTTAATCAAGTTATATGCGTTGGAGTTAATTTTAAGAGTAGTTTCGGGTTAACAATATCGTGTATAATCACTAGATCTATGATATAACGCTGTTTAGTGAGCTAACATTTTTGGAATGGTAACTTGCTAAATGTGGCTATGTGAGAGCGACCTGTACTAAGCATAGTATTAACATTGTCTAGGTTTATATAATTTTCTTATTTCGTTTGCGCTAGGTTTAGAAAAGTTATTTCATGTGATTGCTCTGCGATGAATCATTGAACATCTGAGTGTGTTGAACCGGGTTTGTTAGATTAATTTAGTGTGTCGTAACATCTTCGTTGAACTTGCATGTTTATTCTGCTATACTTGTTTGTAGTGAAAATTTATTTATTCAGAGTCTCTAATCTTCCACATCTATATTTTCTCAAATTTTCATTATATTCTTCCTCACCATATAAAATCTCAAATCTATTTCTATTTTCTTTACGTTGTTTTTCCTCGTTTATCTTTAGACTTGTTTCCTTCCCTGTGGGTTCGATATCTTTTAAAACTACATCGCAACTATATACTTGCAGTTATCATCATTTTTGTATGTGATAAGAGGTATTGACAACACCTGCATTTTATGTGAACAAGTTTTTGCATTATTATTAGGATAAATCTACGAAACAAGTGTAGCCAAGTCTTGTGAACAACCAACATTCACATGTGGCAGTTTCACTAATAAAATGGTTAAACAACTTATGTGTATAAAATGAACCCTTTTTACGGAAAAGAAATTTCAAACTCCTCGATGTTTTAAATTAGACCGCTCGGGTCTTGTAAAAATCAAAATGAACATACTTGCAATTACTTGTGATGTGCCATATTTTTGCTAACCTTTGTGGATGTAGGTAGTTTAGGATAGATGTATGTTAGGATTTAATTTCCTTCGGGTATCGTTTTTCATTTCGAAATCAAATGTAACATTTGTTAGATATCGATGCATTTTAGGCGATTGTATCCCTTAGATCTCGAAGTATTTAGGCTATTTGTAAAACCCCCTACCCAATAATGTAATTAATCCACCATAAACTAGGAGCATTTAAATTCCCTACGTGTTTATTTTCTGTATTATGCATGTGCGAGAAACTATAAGATAAACCGAAAATATCTAGTTTAGTTCGAATATTATAAATGTGGTTTGTATCAAGTGTAATTTAACTCAAATAATGACGAAATAGGTAACTCATCCCAACATGAATCTCTGTTCTATGGTACGGATTAGGCAAATGGATTATATTTGTACCAAATTTTCCTAAAAGAGCTAATCGGGGTGGCGACTCTGTAACATAAACTAGAGATTTAGGTCTCGGGTCTTTTAAGCTTGAAAAACACTTTTTAAGCAACTACTTTCTTTCTAACGTATTTGGGAAACAACATACCACATCCTTCTCTTTTTTTGAAAACCCCATGCCCAGTCTCTCATGGGGCCGGCACCTTGCGGCGACCGCGTAGGTCGAATGTCATCCGCTTACAGTGGTAACTCTGCTGGGGATTGTTTTTTAAACTTAAAGTTTGAAAGATTTTAGATGAGTATTGAAAAGTTGTCAAATGAGTTAATCCACATTTAAAATATCATTTGTGACCCCATGGTGACCAAAGATACTTGAGCGGGTGGATCACTTGTTGCCATATCGCATGTACCTCCCTCGTTCGCACCTATTTGGGGAGAGGCTTGGAGTGTATCATAGTGCAACAAGAACTTTCAACATCAACAACCCATGAACGAACTCATATAAGGAAATCGTAGATACTTCCCCTAGGTTTTGCCAAAATATTGCATCTTTTGTGCAGGTTCTATCCTTAATACTTTGTGGTATTAAGATTACTTGAGCCTAGATTTAGAAGCCTAACCCTTATACGCGGGAGTCATAAGGTTGGAAGTGATACGTTGTGTGTTATGTGCTATGTACTCATCACATCACCATGTATATTTTTCATAAAGCATCATGCTAACCCATGATTTGTTATGCAGACATGAATTATACACACACATGTCATCATCCCAACACTATCCACCTAGAGTTAGAAAGACGCAATGAGACAGTGTCATCTAGGGTTAGGATCACCCATGGTCAAGATAGCGCTTGAACCTCTATCCACTTAGAATAAAGGATTCATAAACCTAGGGTATCACACATCGTTCTACCCGAACTTGAACCTAGAATTAGAAGATGTGACAAGACAGCATCACTTAGGGCAGGAACATCCTTGGTTATAGCAGTGCCTGCTCGGTGCTCAAACCTCTGCCCATTCGAAGTCATAGGGTATAACACATTATTTTACCCAACCTTTAATATGTCAAAAGTAATCCATAGTGGTTAGCTTTAGAAATCGAAAAAGCGCATCATCACTTGGATTATGCATGATCCCTTGTCATTTTCGGTTTAGTTTGTTTCAAAAGGATTGGCAAACTTACCAACTTTTTCGCTTAAATGGCATCCCTTTACTTATTGTCGCATGGGCGGTATTGTAAACATTATTTACAGTTTAGTTTGTTCCAAATGGATTGACAAACATCCCATTTCTGAATAGCTTGTTACCATACAAGTAATAGGCTACCATTTTCGGTTTGTTTCAAAAGGATTGGCAAACCTACTTTTCTTTTAGCTAACCCCCCAGGTCGATAACGACTTTATTCATCATAGCACGTTAACCCTTATGTCCTAGCCATTACATGAGCATTTCATGCATTAGTCTCGAGTCAGTCAAACAGGCATTTCATTTTTTATGATGTTCTATTGAATCCCCTTCAATTAAGGTTTGGAGGAGGTTAGCCCATTGGCTAGTCCAGATCTCTCCCACCATGGCTTGCCAAACAGAATCTTTCATTAAGGGTCTTTCACACATGGATTCCAGCAAGGGTTCAGGTTCAGATTCAGGTTTGGAGTTCAGTTTAGAGTAGCGTTCAGTTCTTAGTTCAGTGCGGATTCTCAGAATGATAGAATAGTAGAACATTTCTGGGGGGAAGTGATCAACCAGTCTAGGGTAGGCTTGCGGCCCTACAGTTTGGGTCGTGTTAGGAGATAGACAATGCTCTCAGTGTAGTGCTCTGTAGTGATCAGTTCACTCAGGCTATGCAATTCTATGCATGCCCTCAACCCAAGGGTAGGCCCTCTGATCAAGAGCTCATCCGAAATCTTCAAGGTCCCACCGTTGCTAGTCTCCCTATGGCTAGGAGGCTAGGCTCTGCTCCTCACACATTTACTTCATCTAGTGGCCAGTAAGTCGTGGGGGGCTCTCAATCAGTCGGTCAATTCCAGTTCCCTCCTAGATTGAGACCAGCTAGCTTCGGTGCAGGCTAGGTCTCAAGGAGTAGTGGTCAGGTAGGAGTTAGTGCATATCAGTTGGTTGTGGATCAGTTTGTTCTACCCGGGCAGTCAGGCTTTCAACAAGTGTTTCAGCCAGGTTTTCAGCAGTTTCCGGCAGCAGTAAGGCTAGGAGGGACATCTTTCAGTTTTACCCCTACCGCACAAGGGTTCTTTCCCCCATCTAGGGTTATTCCGAGCTTCCAAGCTCCATCCTTCGATTATGGTGTGAGTTTCCATGCATCAGTGATGCAGTATCCGAGTCAATTCTCGGTTGGACCAGAATCAGCACTTCCTCCGAGGGGTCCTTCATACCCATAAGGTCCCTATAATCTGTACGGCTTCTAGTATAGGCTAGAGATGGGATATTCCCAGCCCAGTATAGAAGAATTATGGCAAATTCCTAGTGAATCAAGCTCAGCATCCAGGTTTCTAGCCTGGTAGTTATTCAGTGCCACCCATAGCGAATGGCTCTCAGAGAATTTCTCGATGCTAGAGTTAGTAAAGTTCTATGGGAAAGGAGATCCCCAGGCCCACCTTACTAATTACCAGATAGTGATGCATGCTCGTCGAGTCAGTGATAAGATGTTGGCTAAGATGTTTATAGTTACATTGGCAGCTCCGGCCAACTAGTGGTATAACAACCTGCCCATGGAGGTGTCTCATAATTGGGAGCGACTATCTGCAACTTTGGTAGAGCAATACAGCTTTAATTCGCAAATGAAGATAATGATGCAAAACCTAGAGGCCATGAGGCAAAAACCCAGAGAGATGTTCAAGCCGTACTACAACCGATGGATGGCTACTCAAGTCTTATTGAAGGATCGTCTTAGTTTATTAGAGATGATCGCAAAGTTGTTAGCCAAAGCCTTCCCGGTGTATAGACAATGGTTGGGGACGGATACCTTTTCCTCCTACAATGAAGTGTTCGAGAAGGATGAAAGGTTGGAGTGGATTGAGTCCCTAGAAATTCCAGTGGTGCAACCTGCTAGCAAGACGTGGTTCAAGAAGAATAACTCAGGATCGTCATCCATCAACCCACCACAATCTAAAGGTAGACAAGTGGTAGTTTAGTTGGTCTAGTTAGAGCCAGTTGTGGCAATAAGGCTATCAAAAGAAGAATACCATGGGATCTCTTCATATGAAGCCAATCTCGGCTTTCTCTTCACCAAACTGAGGGAGTTGAAGAAGCTTGATAGTGTAAAGGCCTGGTCACCGCCCAGCCGCGAAGACAAGTAAAACTTCTGCAATTACCATGTAGTGGTAGGCCATCGCATGAATAATTACAAAGACCTTTTGAGGGCCATCCAAAAGCTATTTAAGGATGGAGTGGTGGCAGAGCCGAGCTTGAAACCAAGCACTAAGATAAACCTGCTCCCGTAGTTTGATGGAGTGGTGAGGATGATCAATTTTGGGCTAGAAGAGAAGCAAGTTCTGAGGTGTGTCGTGGTGTGTTTTTGAGACTTTGGAGGAAAGAGCAAGTTCTATTGGGTTTGGCTGGTCCTTTCAACGTTATGACCCGAATTTTAATCTATGCAGGATGCCTGTGTTTAATGGAAAAGACTCGCCATCCTTCCATCTCCTGAAGTTTGAAGCCCTGATGCGAGTGTAAGGTTTTTCTGATGACATGCTGGCTAAGTTGTTCCCCTATTCTCTTTCAGGGATTGCTATGGAATGGTATGCCTTCCCACCTAAGGCTGTGAAAGAGGATTGGGAGAAGATCTCTAGTGCTTCCAAGGAGAACTTCTTATTCTTGGAATACCTGGAAGTAGGGATGAGAGTTGATAAGCTGCATCCAAAATGAAGGGGAGAGTTTTTGTGAGTATGCCCGAAGGTGGCTTTTCATTGAAGGGACATTGAAAGCAAGGCTAGACGAGTATTCGATAATAGGAAGAATAATGGGACGCACTCGCCAGTTTTACAATGAGCGATATTTCTAATTGCGGATAATGAGCCTGGAGATGTTGAAAGAAGGTAGGAAGCTAGACAGGTTGGTGATAAGTGTATAATTACACTTATTATCACATTAATTTCATATATTAAACACTATAGTTTTAGTCATTTTTATGCTTCATATAAAAGATTTCACGTGGTATATATGTAGTTGTTTTTTATGCAAATACAGATACTAGGTAATTCTTGGGAGTAAAATGATCTAAAGTGGAATACTATGAGAAAAGAGTGTAAAAGGTGCAAAAAGATGCGTGGAACTTAAAGATTTGGCTTAGGATCAAAGCTGTCGAAGATCAGTGAAGGTACAAGGAGATTTCTGAAGAAAAACTCAATTCACAGTCGCGACATTCATTCGCGGTCACGACTTGTTCACTTTAGAAACAGAAGTCTACCAACAAAGATTCATGGTGGTGACATATACTTCGCGGTCGAGACATGGACGATTTTCTGGTATTATCTTCTTAATTACCAACCACCAGATAAGTATGATCAACCGCCATCAACTGTTAACAAACAGACACTTATCAGAAGTCAACCAATCATGAAAATTTGCCTATCCATTGTGGATTGAATCAAAGCCTCTCAACCAATCACATTCAACAGATGCAATCTTTCACCAATGGATAGGCACCTTTTCATGATTGGTTGACTCCTGATAAGTGTCTTTTCGTTGACAGTTGATGGCGATTGATGGCGGTTGATCATACTTATCTGGAAATTGGTGGTTAAGAAGATAATACCAGAAAACCGTCCATATCTTTGTTGGTAGACTTCTGTTTCTGAAGTGAACAAGTTACGACCGCGAATGAATGTCGTGACCGTGAATTGAGTTTTTCTTCAGAAATCTCCTTGTAACTTCACTGATCTTCGACAACTTCGATCCTAAGCCAAATCTTTAAGTTCCACACATCATTTTGCACCTTTTTCACTCTTTTTTCATAGAATTCCACTTTAGTTCATTTTACTCCCAAGATTTACCTAGTATCTGCATTTGCATAAAAAATAACTACATACCACGTGAAATCTTTTATATAAAGTATAAAAATGACTAAAACTGTAGTGTTTATTATATAAAATTATGATGATAATAAGTGTAATTATACACTTATCAGTTCCCGAATGGGAAGCCAAGTTTAGGTGAACCTCTAGCGGCTCTATACTTTGGGATCCTATGAGGTCACACAGTTTGGGTCTTTATCAAACTAAGTAAAGAACCTATAGACTGAGTCTATGCCAAAAATACCAGTTGTCGAATTCGTTAGAAGAATTATTAATTGGTTGGACCGAATTAATAATTAAAGAGAAGAAAGAGAAAATAGGAAAAAATTACACAGAGTGGAGCAAGGGAATTTTTCCCATTATGAGTGGGCCCCAAAACGAACATGAGTTGTTCGAAGTGGGGCCTGCGCGACTGCCCCGCGAGTGGAAAAGCTCGCCGGCAGCAAGCATGGGCTTGCAAGAGGCCCACGGGTTAGCCCATGGGTCATTGTGACCCGCGCGGCTAACCTGCTAAGGTGGGATGGGAATATTCCCATCCCACCTAGTGTTTGAGGGGGAGTCTAACACTTCCCCTTTCTCCCTATATATAGCCCTCTAGCTCTCCTTTATTTCATACTTCAGCTCAGCTTTTCTCTCTAAGTTTGACATCTCTCTCTTTGTTTGTTGTGTGAGATCCTCCACTAGTTTCTCCAAACAAACGAATAATTCTTTTGAAGACTCTTCCTAAAGTGAGCATTTTCGATTTATTTTCAGGTTGGTCTTCAAGCGGTCTAGTAGTTGCTATTTACTAACGGGTTTTTCCTCAATGAGGTTTTTGTCAGTGAAGATTTGTGTGGATCAATCATAGAGGCTATCCTAGTTTGCAAGCTTGTGCTAACGAAGTTCTGCTGAATTGCTCTAAGGGAACACCGCTACCAAAGAAAGAGAAAGCATGGATCAATTGTTAATGTTCTAAACTTAGATGTTAGGTTTTCTTTTATAAGCTTTATAAACCTAAAAGCATCTCTGGAACATTTTAACCTAGATTATATCAATTATAGCATGCTTAGGAGGTCCTTACACTACGCCATATATGGCCTGTCGCAACAACAATAAAATGTTGCCTAAAATGCCAAAAGTGTTGCAAAGGCACTTGTCGCAATACTTTTCCATGAAAAAAGTCATTGGTGATGCTTCTCTTGCGAAAATTCATTTTTGCAACATTTTTTTCTCGCAATGCTAAGAAAAGTGTTGCAACAAGTGACTTTTCGCAACACTTTTTTAGTACTTGCAACTTTATGCTGTGTTGTAAAAATTACTCGTCGCCGTCAATGTTAACGTTTGTTAGTTTTTTTCGTAAGACTTTTGTTGTTTTTTCACAACACTTTTATTATAACACTTTTAGCAATTTTGCAACACCTTGTCTAGTTTTCGCAACACTTTTTTAAAATACTTATGTCGCATTTGAAACACTTTTTGCTCTTATTGCAACACATTTTTATAATATGTAATTGAACTTTCGCAACACTATGTCGAGTTATTGCAACACCTTTTACAAACACTTCACTGCACATTAGCAACATTGTCCAATTATTACAACACCTTTACAAAAGACTTGATGGTGCATTCGCAACACATTTATGGTTTTATTGCAACACATTTTACAGCCACATTTTATATTACACAAATACCTAATAAATCCAAATTAAATGTCAACATATGCATTCATTAGTCTAGTCTCGTAATCCACCACAATAGCTAATACATAAAGTAGTAACAAGACATTCATATATAACTAACTTAAAGTTTTGAAGACATAGTTAAAACACACTCCTAGTCAAAGCATTGTACTCAGCAAGTGCATAAAATTCAGGAACATAAGTTACACCATTTAGTTATCACCCATGTCACTAGACACATCATCAGCAATACCAGTTCCAACATCACAAGCAACAGAATTCATGATGGCATCCAAATTAATGGTAAGATCGGGATTATCAGCTGCAATTTGGTTCACAATCAAAATAAGGTTTTCCTTCACCTTGAATTTCACTGTCTCCTCCTCATTCAGTTGCAACTTATCTTGGACCTTTGCCACCAATTCAACAACACTCATGGAAGGCAGTTGTGATGAACTACTATCTCCTTTTTGCACTTTGTTTGGTAATGCGCGCCTGCCTACAAGCCATGTTGGTCCATGAGATGATTCCCCAGCCATGAACGCTTATTCAAGCTGTCACTGTTCGCACCCAGATTCATGCACATATTCTCAAGAGTATGCTACAAAATTAAGAACTCATTAATATTACAATCACAAATTGATAATAAACTGGATTTAAACTTTAACTAATGAGTCACAGATTCATTAATTTTACAATCACAGATTGATAATAAACTAGATTTAAACTTTAACTAATGAGCCACAAAAAAGGTTTAAACTTTAACTAATGAGCCATAGATTCATTAATATTAAAATCACAGATTGATAATAAACTGGTTTTGAACTTTAACTAATGAGCCACACAAAAGGTTTAAACTTTAACTAATGAGCCACAGATTCATTAATATTACAATCATAGATGCATAATTAACTGGATTTACAATACAATTATTGCTAGTAACAAATTCAAGATTAAACAGTGGATATAACAACAACAATTTGGTTTTCCAGTTATTTAGCAATCAAGCCAGGGACTAAACTATCAGCATGCATTCGAGTTCCAATACATAAATCATAAACAAATCCTATTGACCATTAATGGAGAAAAAAATCATAAATACTATAGCTTGTGGACTACAATTTTACTATTTATTGCATCAGATTCCAACTTGTAATTATGGCCTTGTTTTTGTTTATGGGTCGGAGTAAACATTTCAACCTTCGAAGGTTCTTTCCCATTGTTTTGCAATTTCTAGCAAAAACAAAATTTGCTTAATAAATGTGTCTCTAAATTAGAAGTAACAGTAATTATCAGAAGTACAGTACCAATTGGTGGTTGACTTGGGCAAAACTTGTTGAGCCCATAGTGTGTGGATTAACATTCTTCCTCTGATTCGTCGCATTTTTTCAGGTTGGTCCATCGATGGTGGCACCGGTTATAAATTGAAACTGGAAATTCATAGGGAATATAGATTTTAAGTCATTGAAATGTACCTTGACTTTCAGATCATTCCAATTTTTAAGGCAATCATCGAACTCTTCAATTGTAATGGTGTCAAGCCTATTCTTCATGCTATCCTTGTAATTATCATAAGTAGTGAAATGTTGTTCCTTAATATGGGACTTGTTCACCTTCCAAGCATTGCTTATTGCTTTCATTACCCTTTTTTTTATCGTTCATCGATATCGTACTTCGCCGAAATTATTTATAAGTTTCAGGGTAATATATATATATATATATATATATATATATATATATATATATATATATATATATATATATATATATAT
>CATIWQ010391335.1:0-12352 GCA_949673415.1 Euphorbia schlechtendalii
TTAAATTAACTTAGCTTCTAATTTGTTTGCTTGTTGAATTTCTCAGTTCCTGAGCTGCAAGGAACACCTGAAGAGATCTCTAAACAAAAAGCAATTTTAGCCGCTAAAGAGGTAGGTATTTCTATGAGATTTCCTATCTACTGTGCTTTTTCTTATTATTGAGCGCGTGTGATCGTATTTCGTTGGTGTTTTTAGCGATTTCATGATTTTGTTGAAGTATGTCTTATGTTTGTTGGAAATTGCAGGTGAAGGGACCTGTGTTGGTAGAGTATACTTGTCTTTGCTATAACGCCTTCAAAGGACTTCCAGGTACTAATGTTTTCTCTTAATTATAGTGTTATTTAAAATTATTGATGGTAATAATTGAAATTATGTTTTAAATTTGTGTGGCTTCTTTGCAGGGCAATTTTTGTAAGTTGGATCTGTCCTTACTTGGTTATGTGAGGTGAACTGTCGTTATTTTGCGTTTAATCCTCTAAATTAACAACTCTATAGTAGATTCTTGAATTCTCACTAGTCTTCTTTTAGAAGATTGTTATAATGTAGCCTTTGTTTTGCAGTATTTGTAAACATCAGAATTTTTTAGCCCTCTAAAATTAATATTAATATTATCATGTTACTTTATTACTGATATTTACGTTGATATTTTTCCATTTTTTGTTATCATATTTGAGGAAGCTACTTATCTTGATGACTGCACATGAATTTGTTTGTCAATGTAAAGTTTTTTATAAAACCTAGGGTACCACATTTTCCAAAATACCACTATCCTGTGCAATGAGGAGTTTACAGTTTCCATTATACTTTGAACTTAACATTTAATATTTTACCTTTGCAATTTAATATATTTTTGTCGTACAAATTGTTTTTTACTTAGCTTGTCCTGTATTTGATTTGAGAATAACGTGGTTGTTTGATGTTGCAGCAAGTGGTTCCTTGAAAATACTGGCCTTGAAGGTTTTTGCTTTACTCATTTGTTCTTTTCCTAGGAACACTTACTGTTGTCTTGTGATTTATCATGTGTTTACATATTTCATTCCGTAATTCAAGGTCTGAATAACTTGCTGATGGCATATGATGACAAATCAGCATATGCACTTTGTGTATTTTCATTTGCTCTTGGTCCTGATTCTGAGCCTATTACATTCCAGGGTAAAACAATGGTACGTTTTTTATTTAATAAGTTCTTTTCAAGCAGTAAAGAATATTATTTTCATTGGTGCATTTGTTCAGCTGAATTCCATTGCTTGTAATAATAAATTTTTTGTTAACTCTGTCATGTAGTATTATGATTTTTTATCTTTGATATCTCTGTGTTCTTGAAATCGATCACCTGGATTATTGTCTTCCTGAAATTGCTAATTAAAATCTGAATTACCTTTTTACCTCATTCTCTAGTGCGTTAATGTAATTCTTGTCAATTTCAAAAATCACCCCCATTATGAATAACGGTTTCCAAATTTAAAATTGTAATATAAATTTCTTTTTTTTAGGGTGTGATAGTTCCTCCAAGGGGACCCAAAGATTTTGGATGGGATTCAGTCTTCAAACCTGATGGCTATGATCTAACGTATGTCACATTGAATATATGTAAAAATGTTGATTTGATTCATTCAGTCATGGTTATGTGGTCACCATTTAATTTGTTACTTTGCTTATTCTTTCATGTGGTACTTCTATGAAGTTTTGCTGAAATGCCCAAGGAAGAGAAGAACAAGATATCTCACCGTTACAGGGCTTTAGAATTGGTGAAATCTCATTTTGCTGAAGGAGGGTATGTCTTTGAGATAGATGACATAGTTAATGAGACTGAGCAAAAGGATGCCAATGGAAAGAAGCAGAAGGCTGAAGAGTAGATGATGATCCCCTTGAATTGGGTTGAAATTTTCATATTGTCGTAAGAGTAATATACTATTGTTTGTTTTGGTTGAGAAAAACATTGATATCTCTGTTTAGTTACCTTCTTAATATTAAAAATTAATTTATAAAATATGCATTTTTTTCCGTTGAAAAAAAACAGCCCAAACAAAGATGTTAGCTATAGGTTTTTATTATTGTAATGAAAAAAAGAAGTACAAAACACAGACCGCATACCCTTTGACTTGAGTCAGGTGAACATTTGAAACAAGTTAAATCTCGGCCTAGCTTTAACGTGAAGTGACACGATCATTGTTGTAGACAATGGCGTGCTCGATCAAAATCATCGGCATGACCACAGATAGTAGGGCGAACGAGTTTCAATGTGGATATAACGAAACATCTTAAAGACGTTTCCTTTTAGGCCACAAGTTGGTATGAAGACTACTAAAGTGTAATTGAGATATTGTTTATTCTAAATTGGATCTCCCTCACACATGGGTGGCAAATAGGCACCAGGTTGTTGTTAAATTGGATCTCCCTCACACATGGTGAATTTGCTATCGATGGACTAGTTATTGTTGAATTTAAATTATCATAATTCGATATGGTAAAACAATCGATGAATAGCATTAGTGTTTTGCCAACAAAATTGGCAGAATATGAATTTTCTAAGTTAAAAATGTGTTTCCCAACAAGTTGAACTTAAAAAATGTACCAGTGAAAAGCTAAACCCAGAGTCATGGATCAGAAAGGATTGGCTTACTAGTTACCAGTGATTGTATTGAGATTTAGGAGGGAAAAAAGGAGTTTCAGAATATAAAAAATATAGAAACTGCGGATGAATGGGACTTCAAAAGCCCATTTTTAAAGTTTTTATTAACAAACACGGTGTTTCTTCGAATATAATTGTTGAGTACTCATCAAAACACGCTTGTTTCATAAATTATTTACACAAAATATTTACTCAATTACATATTTATTCCTAATTACATAATACTATAATTCAAATTTAATTAAAATATCTAAACTCTCTTCTCTTTCTCTATTCTGGATCACATTCATGGAATCGACTCTGATCACTACTGCTCCGTCGCCTTCCAGTAGATCTCCATCATCATCTTCACCGTATGTCTGTCGTCATGGCACCGTCGCTGTTGCTCCTCCCCTTACTGCCGCTCCTCTATCATTAGAAACAACCACTACAACACACATCACGATAGCCTCATCGCTGCTACTACTGCTCCCACCTTCACCGTCACCATTGCTCCTATTGTTGTTGCTCCTCTTCGATTGGTGGATCTATCTATGAAAATGACCACCACAATGAGTCGCTTCTCCTCCTCCTCCTCCTACAGTCACCGCTCCTTCTCTTGTCACCGCTTCTCCTTCAATCTCTACGCCAACATACGCTGCTCCTCCAATCGTTGCTCCTCTTACAATTTCATCTTGTTCTTCATTTTCTTCTGGCTCTGTCTAGTTTCATTTGAAATTGACATGATTTTATCGCGAGGAAACAGATGAGTAGAGGAATTCATTCTTGTGATCCCTCTAATCGATTTTTAATAGAATTCTGACAGTTTTCTAATATTATGCATTCCACCATGATTTTAAATATGTAAAGTGTTTTACTATGTTTATGATAGTTTTCTAACAAATTTGAGTTGAAATGCATAGTATTTGAAAAAAAATCTACCAGAATAATCTTGTACAAGACATATAAAGAATTTACTATGTTTTCAATAGATTTATAACATATTTCTAATAGATTGATTTTTAACATATTTTTAACCCTAAATCCTAACAAAAAAAAATACGTTTCTGCAAATAAGTTTAGTGAATTTGTACGAAAATTATGTAAGTAGCCCATAATTGTTTTACCAATTACCTTGCGGATAAATTTTTTTCAAAAAAGGAGTCTACTAACCAAGTAAGCTGAAAAACACAGCACCTAGGCATATACAACCTAGATAAATACAATCGGAGCGACATCTAACAACTTATCGGGGACTAAGATGGATATTTTGAAACTGTGTGAACAAAACATAGCATTTTCATATATGTGCAACTATGCAATAATGTTATAAATTCAACTATTCAAGAGATGATGAGATTGAAATGTGAAAGAGGGTATTAAAGAACAGAATTGTATGAAATGACAACTGTAACAACGTTCCTATAATGAATGCATGCATTACAAATCTGGTACATCAGTACATGTGCTTTTAGTTGGCCTACCTATTCAATTCAATCCAACCATTTTTTACATTACTCGAAAACTTCTCACATGGGATGAGAATTGCTAAAAGGGTCCCTACTCCAGATTTAACTTTCATTTCCTTTTTTGCATTTTACCCAACTTCAAATTTGTTAGCTTTCCTTCTTGTCCCTCCATTTTTGGAGCTTAAGATCTTAATCGATCTTCTTTCCCAAAATTACTGCAACTCATTTCCTTATTCCATTATTTATTTAATAATCATGCTATAATTTCAGATTTGATTAGCCCAATGCCTTGCAATTAGCTGTGATACTACCAGTAAATGAAAAGGAAAGTTGGTTGGGCTATATGATAAGAAAATGGGACAGGTGATTGCTGGTAATTATTAGCTTTAAATCACGTGAGTTGCACAATTAAACTATATGCTGAGTAATAATCAAGGAACATAAGAAGAGAATACTCACATTAAAGTAAAACTGAAATATAAGCTGGCATCAACTAAGGAAAAGCAAAAGGAAGGTAAAAGATAAAAAGCATTACTGCCATATCAAATGCATAGAGTCTGTAACAATTGCTTTGGTAGCTTGTATAACTAGACAAAATGTAAAACAATAAACAAAAACAAACGCTGAAATTCAGATCCTATGTAGTAGTAAGACACGAAAAGAAAGACTAAAATGGTCTGAAACTGTTGCCTCAAAAGACTCTTGATAGTTAGAACTTAGAAATAAATGGAACTTGAAATGGGGAAAAAAAGGCCAAAATCAAAAGGGGTAAAAAAGGAAGAAAAAAAGTGCAACGCTTCTGCGCCTACTCCTAAATAAATGGATAATCAATTAGGTTTGGTTTGAAATGAAGCAGGCGGAGGTTGACAAATAAGTGAGGCAAAACGGAAAGGAATCCAGCAGGTGCATAAAATTGTACACTTGCCAACTAATGCAATGCAAACTGGAATCAAATGAAAGAACAATGGCTAAGTAAAAAAAATCAAAGAAAAGAAAAGGACAGGCTGATTTGAGCCAATTTTGATTGAAAAGTAAAATACTAGCAGGTGCGGCCTCTTTTGCAACCGAGAACACCGGCATTAGCAGTCATTGTACCAACCATTGTAGACGACTTAGCACCCAAACTAGAAGCCCTGGCATAGCTAGAAGAGGCCCCAGCTCCAGATGGTGTAAAGTAGGCCCCATTTAGCAACAAATCCCCTTCTGACCTCCAATTCCACCCCTTCCATTGGCTTGCTGCTGTTTCCACCCTCTTTGTCACCTATAAACCAAGAATTCGTCGCTATATCGTCAATACACTGCAGTTTCGTCGCCTAAAAGGGGGTAGTAAATAATTATTGAGTTATTGTTACCTCCTTTGCAAACGGGTTAACTGGTGCATTGTATCTGTTTGCTTGGCTGTTGATTGTGGGGTTTGCACTGCCTCCAATGGCATACATCTCCCAGTGTGTGTAATCGTTGTTCACCACATGGAAGTAACCATGTCTACACCTGTAAATTTCACAACTCCATCTTAAACCTTACTTCTAACAGCAAAAAAACAAGAAAAAGGTCAAAACTTTGAGTGTTAATAACGTTTTACCTTGGCATTCTCTGTATAAGTCCCTCTCCAAAATGGTTGTAAGCAATGGTGACTTGCATTTGCTTGTCTCTTGTGTAGGAATCGCTGTGTCCCAATAGCATAACCTGCAGAGTTCACCACATGGAGACTTGGTCAACTCAATGAGCTAGCTTTCACTAAGAAAAGGACCACAAACGGAAAATTCCCACCTCATTATGGTGGGTAAAGTGGTTGTTGGAGACAGTAATGGCGGTAGAGCCCATGACGGCGTCAACAAGGCCATCGGCGCAATGCGAAAGCGAGTTGTGATCAACCCAAATGTGACTCGACCCGAATATGGATATCGCGTCGCCGTCCGCCATCGTCCGCCACCCATAATGGCTCGGCGAGCTTCTCACCATGGCGTTCCCCGTGGGCTTGCAGTCGTGAATGTGGAGGCCGTGGATTATAACGTTCGTCACAAACTGGATCGTGATGCAGCCGCCGTTCGCAATGTGAACATTGGTCCCGCGGCCGTCGATTGTTTTGAAGCTATTCATGAGAAGCTCTTGTTTCAATTGAATCACCATATCCCTCTTGAACACAATCCACAAAGGCTCCTCCTGGATGACGGCGTGGCGCAAAGTGCCGGGCTTTGGGTTGACCGGGTCGTCGTCGCCGGCGTCGGTGACCACGTAGAAGCGACCGTCACGGCCGCCGATGGCGTTTCTTCCGAAACCAATCCCGCACTGAGCTAGGCGCTTGCGGTTTTTGTGCCAATTGGGATCGCAGCGCCAACAGTCGTCAATTGGGTTGCCTGTCCCACATGAGAAATATCCAAGCCTTCTTCTTTCAGTGCTGTTGCGAATGCTCCTGAAATTATTATTGTTATCGCAATCAAATTTTGTGCCAATAATGGTCATGTGCTATTTGTCTCCTAAGAGAAATATCAAAACAAAATTGGTTTAATGCCTAACAGTAATTTCAATCCAATTCAATTTGTAACAGTAACTCCAATTTGATTCAACTAGTGTCGGTGGTGATGATAGAAGGGCAATTACTATTTACCTCCAATATCATTAACTTATCCACAAGATCAAACGGGAAAAAGGGTATAATGCCAAAAGGAAGCTGCCGTTTTGTCACCTAGTGATGTTTTTAACGGCTACAACTGGGATTTGGATTGATTTGTGTTCTACTTGGCAGTGTAAGATGGGGAAAACGTCCGTTTTCATGGGTCCTATTTTTTTACATGATTGAGTTCTAAACATAGCTATTGAAATACTAATTTTAGAGCGATGTGTTAATCAATTTATGCATTGACTGTAAATGGACAATTTCACATAAATAAATATCACAAAAAGGATGAACAGGATTGTCATATTTGTCAACATATACATTCCTAATAGATATTGATTTGGACATCCAAACAAAATCTCAACCTGATCTAGCTAGCATTAATCAAGTATATAGTTGTGGTAGATGAAAAAAATAAATAAAAGAATGAGAAAAGAATAATGGATCCATCCAACACAACACTAATGCACAACAGTGTTAGGTAAGGGATAGAAATAACGTGAAACACAGGTCAGTGTGCATAAAGCAATGCATAACGTGGCTGTTACAGTCCTGATTGGCTAAATCCACCTTCTTGATTTAATTTAATAATAGTCAATAATGTACATATAGAAAACATTGAAATTACTCAACAACAATAATAACTGAGTTAGTAAATTTGATTTTGATACAAAATGGGTCAGTGCAAAAAAGCCCACAGTAAAAGGTACTTACATCTCAACCATTGCAACCACCTCTTCTGGATCATCAACAGCATGCTCATTTTTCCATTCTTCATCTCTGAAAATTAAAAACAGTTAATAAAATTAAAGAAGAAATCCGAAATGTGACGCGTGGCAGAGGAAAAGAAGACACATAGTACAATGACACGGTGTAGCATGCGCAGTGCTCAATGCCAATCACTATCCAGTAAAACCGTTAAAAAACTCTTTTTTTTTTCGTTTCTCAAGAGATGCGACCGGTCGGCGAGTGAACCGGCTGATGAAATTATTAAACTACCCCCGATCTGCATTTGGTTTAGGACATTCTCTGAGGGTAACTAGGAAATTGGTGAGGAATCCGAAGCACTGACAATAACGGAATAAACGGTCCAGATCTAAGTATTCATATAATCTCCACGGCAGAGATTCTTATAAGGCAGTTACCAATGGTCTAAAAAGGGTTCTATATCGAATATCTAACGGTTAATTCAAGTGACTAGACTACAAACAACGGATGAGATTTGACAATAACGGAAAAAGAAACGATTGTGGTTTTGTTACCTTGGCGCCATTGTTGAGTTCTTAGAGCTCTGCAACTTCTCTGTTTCTACATTCCTAAAATATAAAGAGAAAACATAAGGTTATGGAATTGTAGTCTCTCTTTTTCTATTTTTAGATATCTCAGTCAAAACAATGTCAGGTTTGGCAGACAAGGCAAAAGAACAGTAAATGAAATTTCAGCGAATAAGCTCACTTGCAGTTCCCAAACAAAAAAAAGAAACAAAATCACAGAAACTTCAAAAGCATGAAAGGAACTCTGATTCCATTAACAAGCTAGTTTTTCACTGATTCATGATCAGAAAAACAGAATTGAAGCCGCATTACGAAAATCAGGCACAAAATTAACCGCTACAGGGGAAAGAATATTTAACCGAAAACAGAATCTACATAATGTAGCTCATAATCTTTATTTTGAAACGAAGAAGAAGTAAACCGCAAAACAACAAGAAAAGCACAAAATGCAGGAGAAAAAAACTCAAGAAAGCTGAATTTCACCTCTGAAGATCAGAGATCCCGTCGTTTCTCGAAGTGGCGAAAACGCCGGCAACCATAAGAAGAAGAACGGCGGCTAAAATAGGAATCCATTCGAAACGAGGAACCGCCATTGCAATTTCCCACTCCGGCGGGAGAATTTCTGATGTTTACTTAATAAAGAAAAGGGAAAAAAAGTAGTATAGAGTCAGAGCAGAGAGTTGCAACAAAACAGCCTTTTATAGACCTAAACTACAGTACATAACAGCAAACGAACCTTAACGCCGTTACTTAACTGTAACCAATTCTTTTTTAACCTACTATTTTACAAAAAAGTCCATTTGTTAGTGAGTGGTGGTTTGATCGGTTTCACTTAAACCTAACCTAATACCCAAACATTTACCACAGTGGTAATTAAATAATTACTGTAACTAACCATAACGGTATAACCGTATTTTAGCTTTTCCCATCATTACCGTACCTTGTAAAAAAAGATGCAAAAGGTCACGGTTTCCTGCTGATTTTGCGGTAACCGGAATAAAGCAAATGCCGCGTTAATTAATGAATTACTCCGAGAAAATAATTGACTAACTTGTCTGTGATTTTCTTTCTTATTTTCTCAGGCGCCAATCACGGCAATTAATTGCCTTTGACCAACCCTCCCAACAAAACAGCCTTCCACTTCCATAAAGTTTTTTCATCTTATTGTTCTTCTAAAGATGTACCCTTTTGATTCATTTCATTTATTTAATAATTTAAGCTAAAGTAGGGCAGTAAATGTCACGTAGATTATTCAAATCGATGAAAATAAGAATTCTCATAGAACTAGTATTTCAATTTTATAATCACATAATTCTTAATATTTGGATATCATTTTCTGTATCTGAACCCAAATACCAAACTTTTTCAAATTTTTGGAGCACGTATAAAATAAGTTATTTAGTTATTAAATTATTTTTAATTGCAATATATAATATTATTAATTATTTAGTTATATTTCACTAACGCTATCTATATATTATACTATTTCTTACTTTATTAATATGAAATCATTTTATTTGTAAGTTATTTTGATAAATATGCGGTATGAACTATTTTTAACTTGAAGTGAGATTTCCGAGTACCAAAGTAAATTATTTCGAGAAATATGAAGCATTTTTTTTATCAATTTTGTTGATTGTGATTTGAACCCGCGACATCTTTTTTCTTGGATTTTCCAAGATTTATGGTCACCAGACCAAAATCTAATGATGATCGAAAACAAAGATATATTTCCCCATATCGATACAAAATGGTGTATTGATTGACTTTGTTCAAAATCCTAAAAAATAGTCAAAGTTTTGAATTAAAATGGAAATCTGGGAATGTGAATTTGGATTCGTCACATGGATATATAATTTATGAAACTCTGAAACTTGAGATTTTATTTCCATGTTTGGTAATATTCTTATGGATAATTAATAATCTAGATATCAATTTTTGTTGTAAACAGAAGAAAATATTATTACACATGCACACTCTATCCTTTCTTTTTCATTCATTAAATGTAACTTTCTTTTCAAAGCAAACTCAAAATTCAATAATTAAATCAACTTTAGTTATCATTACTTTTTTTTCGAAATTGTGCTAGATTATATCTAAATAAAAGTAAAAACGCATAATTTGTTATTTATTAAAGGAAATATATTCATGCAGACAAAAAAAAAAGATAAAATGATGTGGTTTTCATACTTATCATTTTATTTTCCATGTCAATTAGCTCACTTGGTACACCTTCCAAGTAGAGGTGAGTCATGAATCTCTTTAAAAGTCCATAATTCTCAAAATATAAAACATTTTTCTCACATAAATTACAATTTGTTTATGTATTAAAATGTATAAATTCAACTAAAAATTAAGCCATATTCCTTCTATTTTATTAATTAGAATTATATATATTATAAAAAAATAGAATTATATATATCATTCGGTGGAAATATAATTTTTGAGTGGATAATATAAAATTAATTTACTGGTGTGACTAAAGTAATAAAAGTTAATTTTTGTACCAAATACTTCAATTAATATTTCTTTGCTGCATGTAGAATATTGCTTTAAGTAAATTAATATGTGTAGATTTGAAGGTAAGATGATAAGATCTGGATGAAGTTAAATATGTGAATTTACTCTTTTTTTTTTGTTATAAAAGATTACTTTAAGTATTTTAATATGCGAATATTTTCGTATTTGCTGTGATTTGGAAAGTAAGATTTGGTGGAAGTTGTTACTTTTTCCCCTCAAAGTTACTTTCATTAAGATGTTAGATAAATAAAACTAAATTATAGCTATTCTGTTTTTAGAAGATGGGTATAGTACTTCTAATTTGCTAAAGAAATACGTACCTTCATGTTCTTTTTATTAGTTCATTTAGTATTTACATGAAATCAATAAAAAAAATTTATTACAATATTACAATGATCAATATATTATTCATACTTTGTATTAAAATTATTTTTCTCTTCATTAACAATTTATAATTTTATCAATACTTAATTATTATACTAATAATACAAGTATAAATTTTAAAAAACATCTAAACCAACAAATAAAGAATAAGAGAAAAATTAAATGATTAAAACGACAGTTGAAAACATCGAAGTACTGAAATTTCAGTGCCTGTAGCAAATATAAATTAGCATCACATAGAATTTGGAACAAATATTTCATACAAGTGATTTTTTTAACAAAGTAAACCTTATTTTCCCTCTTATCATCATTGGATTAATTATCACACCATTGCTCTTACTGTTATAAGGGGCAAAGTATTAAAAACTTTGTTTTTAATAAAGTCATGTAAATTCTTTATGTTCAAAACCAAAAAATAATAAAAAAACTATACTCTATCTGTTCAACATGAAATTGATCATGTCTACCAAGTAATGAATAAAATTTCATAACTTTCCAAAAATGTAGAGTTTCCCAATGTGACCATTTAATAGACCGCATGTTTGATCCCTGGAATCAGTCATTAATAAGTGCATTGGGGTAGGTTAATTTCAAGTCTCTCCTCATGGCAAAGCTCTCATAATTTCCAGACCCTGTGTGAACGCGGAACAAGGAAACTCTTACAAATAGAATAATTTATTTACAAATCAATCCATTTGATTCATAACACCATTAAGGGGTTTCTGATTTAGTTAAAATTAAAAATAAGCATATTTGGAGTAATTAAAATTAAAATTTGGGATGGTTTTAAAAATGGTCTCATGCAAGAAGGAAGTGGCTCTCATGATGGCAATTTTTCATGCTTTGTTCAATAAAACTTTTACCCTCTATCATTATTATCGTGTACAAAAAGGTGCATCCAAAATTATTATGGACTTAGGACCATTGATTATGTGGACCAATCGACCGTGGATTAAAAGGTTATATATAGTTAATTCAAGGGTTTGACTTTATAGTTACATGGAATTATCATTTACTTTTGTAATATATAGTTAAATGAAACTACGTAATATATAGTTTATACCTTTTAACGCGACTAAATTAAATGTGAAGGTATGAGAGAGTTGACTCATGTGATATTTTGAGATCTTCGTTAATTCACTACTGCAGAAATGGCTTTTGAGGACGGTTTTTTTAGCTTTTCCGGACGGTTTTGAACCGTCCATACAAGCTACGACGCGATTGATAAGCATTAATGCGGACGGTTTTAAACCGTCCGGAATAAGGAGCATTGCGGACGGTTCTTTCAAAGGAACCGTCCGGAATGCTATTTCAAATACATTTTACTCCGCTTTAAAACAATACGGACGGTTCTATTAAAAGAACCGTCCGGAATGAGCATTCGGGAAACCGTCCCGAATGCTCCAATTTTTTTTAAAAAAATTATGCCAATACCAGCTTTATGGTAAAGAGCATTCGGGACGGTTCTCTTAAGAGA
>CATIWQ010391436.1:0-10956 GCA_949673415.1 Euphorbia schlechtendalii
GAGAAGACCCCCGCTCCAAGATGAGCCACACAACGTTGAACGGGGCTATCAATCGCCCCACCGCGGTGCAAACGAACCCGCTCTGAGAGGGGTAATCCAAGTAATCATAGGAGGAACCACTCAGAAGAAGAGGAAAAGGGACAACATGTTCAATTATGATAATACAGATAGAGGAGGCGAGACATGTTATACTTTCTCGCAGGAGAAAAAACCATCGATGCACAACGACGCGTTAGTGATCGAAATGATGGTAAAAGGGTTCCAAGTTAGGCGCACCTTGGTAGATACGAACAGCTCAGTTAACGTAATAACTAGAAGGGTTTATGCCTTAATCAGGGGGGAACCACAATCATCTCGCCATTCATCAAGCGCCGCTGATAGGACTTGGAGATCACGTTGTACGCGTCTGTGGTTCAACGAACCTGTCCATATCATTGAGAGAGAACGGCCCCCGGTGGAAAACAAGGGCAGATTCTTAATTGTTGACATCCCTCTGCATACAACATAATTCTAGGGCGCCCGCTCATAATTGGCTCTGAAGGCGTCATTAACCTTCGGTATCTAACGCTCCAAATACCAACCCACCAAGGGGTAGCCACTGCCTGTGGAATTCAGCAAGCTACTCAGGAAATATATCTAATGTCCTTGAAGGCTGAACCTCTAGCTGTAGAAGAGGAGCCTGACCATGACCGAATTATCGAACCAGCGGATGTGATGGTGGTGGTAACTCTAGATGAGGGCAAAGAAGTGCGTATATTTGAAGGATTAAAGGTGAAAACAAAGGAAGAAATCTTGACAGTACTGCGCGAGAGGGTCCGCGGGTTCACATGGACTTCAGCGGACCTAACGGGCATCAGCCCTGAAGTGGCCGAGTATAGGCTGAACGTGTTACCCCAGGCCAAGCTTGTTAAGCAAAAGCGAAGGAACCATGCACCAGAGAGATAGAAGGCCATAGAAGAGGAAGTCTCGTGGCTATTTAAAGCATGCCACATCAAGGCGGTATGGTATCCTGATTGGATTGCCAACGTGGTGTTGGTCAAGAAGGTGAACGGTAAATTCAGCATGTGGGTGGACTTCACAGATCTGAACAAAACATGCTCGAAAGATAGCTACCCTCTCCCTAGCATTGACATGCTAGTAGATGCCACGGTAGGCTACACAATTTACTCTATGCTGGATGTGGCATGAGGGTACAACCAGATACTCATGGCCGAGGAAGATAAGGAAAAAACATCGTTCATCACACATGAAGGGATATACTGCTACAATGTTATGCCATTCAATCTCAAAAATGGCAGAGCCACAAATCAGCGGATGGTAAACGACATCTTCGGTGAAATGATAGGGAAAGAGGTAGAACTATACGTTAATCACATGAGCGTCTTCATTCAAGGGCTGAAGGGGATAGTAATTCGACAAGCAATGAGGCTCGACTTTAGTGCCTTCAACAATGTCGCAAAATATGAAACCCTAATCTTTGGATTGGAGATCATCAAAGCTCTCAAGCCTGATAACATCCGCATATTCAGTGACTCGGGGCTGTGGTTAAGAAGTTCGGAGGTGAATACAAGGGCAAGAACGAAGCTATGAGATAATACCTCGCCAAGATCACCTCCCTCATAAAGGAAATACGCGTCGAAGGGACTGAAATGTTAATTGCTCAAATTCCTACAGCATTAAACGCAGAAGCAGACAGATTGGAGAAGGGGGCTTCAAGCAATGATCAGGAAATCTTACTTCCTTGCGTCCCGCTGAGAATCGGCACGCCCAGTATATCGCTGACAGAAGTTATGCAAGCAGATGAGGAGAACGAGTAGTTCACCCCCATTCTCAAATACCTGGAGCATAATGAGCTCCCGAAAGAGGAATGCGAAGCCCTGAAGATAGTACGTAAGTCATTCCACTATATCATTATCGACGGGTAGTTGTACTGAAAGTCCATCAACCACCCTTAGCTGAAATGCGTGGGGCGTGTCAACGTCGACTACATATTGCGAGCAGTTCACAAAAGCCTCTGTGACGCGCATGAAAAGAAGGATGCGATGGTGCGGAGAGCCAAACTATAAGGCTTCTATTGGCCATTGATGGAGCTGGATGCAAAGATCCTAGTCCAATCCTGCAAATCCTGCCAAGCCTATGCAAAGACATCCTCAGCAGCAACCGGGTAGCAGTCCCTATGGGGCGTTGACTTGGTGGGACCATTACTGAGAGCGAAGTAGCAAAAACGTTGGGTCATCGTAGCAGTGGATCATTTCACAAGGTGGGTAGAAGCCGAACCACTATCAACCATCACGCCGAAGCAAGTCACATCCTTTTTCAGCAAAAACATAATGTCACACTTCGGCATCCCACATACAATCATTGCAGACAACGGGACTCAGTTCAATTACCACACATTCAAATTTTTTTACCAAAGGTTTAAGATAAAACTACGTTTCTCCAGCATCTCCCACCCTCAGACAAATGAGATGACCGAAGTCACCAATAGGACCATTTTAGAAGGGATCAAGACCAGAGTCCATGAGCACGGCTCGGCATGGTTAGAGGAGCTCAATAATGTCCTCTGGTCCTACAGAACAACTCTACGAACTGCAACAAGCGAAACACCCTTCCTCTTAACATACGGGACTGAGGCAGTAGTCCTAGTAGATATCGGTGCACCTAGCGCGAGGGTAGCAAATTACATTGAAGGGGCCTCTAACGATGACCTAGTGCGGTATAACTTGGATTCCATTGAGGAACGATGAGAGTAAGCCCTCATTCGCATGACGGAAACAAGCGGCGCATTTCCCTCCTCCGCAACAAAAAGATCAAACCTCGCTCATTCCAATAAGTTGAGTTGGTCCTTCGTAACACAAAGGACTCACAGGCAAGAGAAGGGCGAGGGAAGCTCAAAATCAAATGGGAAGGCCCATCCAAAGTGGTAAGGCGAACAGGTAGCAGCGCCTATAAGTTGTCCACCACAAGGGGAAAAATCTTACCTCGTACGTGGAATGCAGCATCTCTCTGAAAGTTTTATCTAGGAGGATAGCAATTGTAGGGCCTAGTATATTTTTTGTTGTATTTTGTAATCATTCAAGGCAATGATAATACAATATTCAACAAACTTCTCTCATAAAGTATGTGCACAAGGCAATAACTCAGAGGCTCGCAGGGCGAGATCCCTAACGATCCCCTTGGTGCTGAACGACCTCAGTGCTCTTATGCTTTGAAATTAAAGCAACTCAAAGGCCTACAGGGCGAGATCCCTAGCGATCCCCTCGGTGCTGAACGGCTTGCAGGCACGATCCCTAGAGATCCCCTCGGCACTCTCATACTTTAAAATTAAATCAACTTAGAGGCCCACAGAGCAAGATCCCTAGCGATCCCCTCGGTACTGAACGGCCCACAAGCTTGATCCCTAGAGATCCCCTAAGCATTCTCATGCTTTGACATTAAAGCAACTTAAAGGCCCGCAGGGCGAAATCCCTAGCGATCCCCTCGGCGCTGAACGGCCCGCAGGTGCGATCCCTAGAGATCCCTTCGACGCTCTCATGCTTTGAAATTAAAGCAACCCAGAGGCCCGTAGGGCGAGATCCCTAGCGATCCCCTCGGCGCTGAACGGCCCGCAGGCGCGATCCCTAGAGATCCCCCCGGCGATCTCATGTTTTGAAATTAAAACAACTCAGAGGCCCACAGGGCGAGATCCCTAACGATCCCCTCGGCGCTGAACAGCCCGTACGCATGATCCCTAAAGATCCCCTTGGCGCTCTTATACTTTGAAATTAAAGCAACTCAGAGGCCACAGGGGGAGATCCCTAGCGATCCCCTCGACACTCTCATACTTTGAAATTAAAGAAACTCAGAGGCCTACAGGGTGAGATCCCTAGCAATCCCCTCGGCACTCTCATGCTTTGAAATTAAAGCATCTTAGAGGCTCGCAGGGTGGGATCCCTAGCGATCCCCTCGGCATTGAATGGCTCGCTTCCACAAGGGATTTCCTAATTTGACTAACACAAGTTAAAAGCAAACAACTCAGCATACATACATACACAACACATGCAAATAAGGCACAACGCAAAAACCACTAAGAAGCTCAGCAACAAGCAAAGATAATACCAGGAGGAAAAATATATACATTACTATTAAAATAAATCTTTACGGGCCCACAAGCCGGGCCCGATAGCTGTCAAAATGTTCAAATGTTAAATAAAATAAAAAGAGAACTACAACAGGAACTTCCTCTTCCATGGCTACGGAGGACACATTGGAGTAGGAGGGCTGCGGCGCTGGAGGCCCTAAAACGCACTCAGCTTCCTCCCATCAGTCGAGGGACTCGTCAGGCGGAGCTAGCTGGGCAAGACCATTAATGTCAGCACCAGGGAACTTCACACGCACCGCGTGAAGGAAGGCAGTGCGGTAGCTGAGGTGATCTTCCCGCCAATCCTCACGAGTTTGCTTTACCTTCAGCTTATACTTAGCCCTGTGGCATTCGAATTTCTGTTGAAGGTCCAGCAGTACCGCAGTTTTCCCCACTGTATCCATCTTCCAATAGCCCAAGCCTTTCTTCTCCCTTTCTAGGGCCTGCATCACCTCAGCCTTCCCCTCCTTCTCCCTTGCTGCCTCGACCTTAGCCTCATCAAGGAGCACCTTCAGCCTCTTTTCTTCCGTCTCGATCGTTGAATAGATTTTGGCCAGTGCCAAGTTGTGCTTTTCCTCCAGCCCCCGCATGGTGGCTATAAGCTCCTTCCTCTTCCCCTCGGAGTACTCCAAGTCCTTCCGGGCCTACATCAGCTTCGCCGCCTGCTTCTTACCAGCCTCCCCCAGCTTCTTTGCTGCCTCCTCCACCTCAGTAAGCGCATCTCGCTGTTGCTGAACCTCCTTCAGCCTCTTGGTGCTGCCTTAGGTGGCGGCATAGGCGCCCTCCACCTCTCGCTACGTTGCAACGAGGGCTTTCGCCATGCGATGCCCAGCCGAGAAAGCCTGCCCAAGGGCAAAACCATAAGTCAGAGAACAAAACAAAGAGGAGAAACAACAAAGAATATATGAATAAACAAAAAGTAGCAATTTAAAAGCAAACTTACAAGCAATGCTTGCTTCTCGGTGTATGGCCCCAACTCAGCGGGGCCCATCATGCTGAAGCGCGCATCTTCATGGGGCAGCTCTGTAAAGCACCTCAACTCGCCAACAACCTCTAGCTTCAGCAGAAGCACATCATCCCCATGAACTTTCCGTCATAACTACAAAATAATAAACTTAAGTCAGCGATCACACACTACAATAGCAAAGGCGAATTTAGAGGGCTCAAATTCTAAAATTACGCATAACATACTAGTGACGGATCAAACTTGGCCCATTAGACCTACTCCTCTTCGGAAATAAGAGCTTTCCCCTTAGAGGCCTTCCCTCCATCTCCAGTGTCATCACGGGGGCGCTTCTGCCACATCTCCTTAATTTCAACACCCTTAGCGAGAGTTGATGGAGTCCTAACCCTCGGCGGTGGCCCCTCCGGGGTGGTTAGGGGAATGAGAGCCCTCTGAGGAGTGGTTTTGACAGTAACCACGTCCTCCTCAGCCTCGCTGGTTGCTTCCTTCACAGCCAGGGGATCAATGATCCTTCATCCAGCAGCTGTTGGGCCCACCCTCAAGCAGTGGTACCTTCCTCCTTTGGCCCCACCGCTGAGGCCACTAGCGTCGATGCTTCCGCTGAAGCAGCCTCCGCTCCGCTCCCTGGGCTCGTCGGGGTCTCCTCTAGCGTTTAGATCCGCGCCGCTACCACTACAAGAATAATTTTGGTTTTCCACTTAATACGAGTCATTCCTATAAATAAAAGAAAAGAAAGGAATCAGTTTCACGAAGTCTCACCATCCTCAGCAGTTAAATCGGTATACACGATGACCCCTTGATCCATCCAGTAGAGGAGATCATTGGGCTGGCCCAGCAGGTACTCATCCACGCGCTAGTGAATGCTTGGGCAGATTTGGGGTACAATCTTCGCTTGTCAGCGCTGTGAAGGGCTCCGATCCATGGCGCGGCGCCAAGTGTAGGGATCCTCGAGGTTGTGGTTTCATTGAGTATGGAAGGAGAATTTTCCATCCCTCAATAGATTCGGTGCGCCCTCCTCCACACCGTCAAGGAAAGGGAAAATCCAGAATCACTTATCCTTGAAATCCCTGACATGGGACTGCTTTCCCACTGGTTTTAGCACAGTATCCCGAGTGCTCCCCCAGAAAACAAAGGCTCTGGCATCCTTAGTGCGTGGCCTGAAGAAGAGATGAAACATAGGCCTCGACATCCTCGCTAGTACGGCCAAGACAATCCATGCATTGGGATGCAACTGGCAGGGCATAGGCCGAACTCGCGCAACACATCTACACGCCTGTATCCATAGGGAAACGGAAGCCCCATCGCACCTGCTGCGATAGCACAGGCACCACGTACTTGTTAGGGGGATTCCAAATGACTTCCCCCTTCTTCGATGCCTGCTCGTTTACACCGTGAGCTTCCCCAAGCAAGAGCTCGTTGATTTCATTCGCCTCTTTCTTCCTAATGGTGGTTGGAGTCTGACAATCGGGCCCTTCGGCGAGGAATGGGCTCGAAGACTCCCCCACCATCGCTTGATAGCGCGGGACAGATCCTGAGCCACCCCCACCATCTCCACCACGGAAGAGGAGGCCTCCATAGCCCTAAGAGGAAGAACAGCGGAAACAGAGTGTGGATGAAGCGACTCAGGCGATTCTGGGGGAAAAGGATCACCGTGCTCCTCCGTACCTTGACGGCGGCCGTCGCAATGGACCAAAAAACAGGAATCAGAAGAACTGGAAGACATTTTTTTAAAAAACACTAAACAAAGAAGGAAGAAAAATGCTCTGCGTACAAGAAATAAAGAACTGTACACTCCGAATACTCACCCAACTACAAGAAAAGAAGAAGTTTGCAGAAACTTGCTAGAAAAGTTGGAGTAGAGAAAAGCAAGAAGAATTTGGAATGGCAAAGGAAACAGAAAAATAAACTTGGGATCAAGGACACCTATTTATACAGTAAAGAGCACGTTTCGCGAGGCCATAAACCCGTTACATGAAGCGTGTTCATAATGACTGTCCAAAATGTTGAATTTGAAAGGTCATGTCCTATCCAATAATCGCAGCTCACCGAAACGGCGCTACGCATGTAGGGCACACACGCGGGCCTTTTCTCACGGTCCTAAAGAGCCTTTATTTGGGCTCGTTGGGGGGGGGGGGACTCCTGATAACAAGACCCATTTAAGCCCAAATAGCACACTTGGTCCCAGAAAGAAGGGGTTCCGCAACGAACTATGCTTCAGCGGAAGAGCGCGCCGCAGCCCGCTTCAGCGCGATAACATCGTTGAAGCGTGTTTGGCCCAAACACCCCTCAGCACTTATGAATCCAGCTAATGCCAAAGCCTTAATGTTGAACTACTCCTTTAGCAATACCCTTCGCGTCTTTGTCGAAGCGCCTTCAGTGCGACCCTTGCCGATTCAGCGCACTCCTTATCTCTCCACTGTCGCATTAAAACCTGACAGGTAGAGAGGAAACATTTAATGCTCCGATGGCGGAAAAGACCCCCAAGCAGCTTGCCACTTGCGCACAGCTTGCAGGCGAGTCTCACAAGCCATCATTACACAATATCCTATAAATAGCAAGGTAATCTCCCACTTTTGAGGTAACGGCTATTTCCAGAATACACACTTACCACCTCTCCCAGATGGTTAACTTTGGCATCGGGGAGTCTTTGCTGGAAACACTTACGGCCGGAGACTTGTTTTGCAGGATCCGAGGACGCTGAAGGCCGTGGAATTCACCCGACGGATACCAGTTACTCAACTAAACTTTAGCAGCACGTGTTGTTCATCGAGTCTAGTTAATTAAAAAATTTGTATATTATTTGCAAATACTTTACAGTCTAGGGTGATAAAAGATTTTTTAATATAAATTTAGATGTTCAATGAACTACTATTAGTCGTTTATAATACATCCATGATAATTCATTTTGCAAAATGATGGTGTATAATTCTTTAAGTTTATGTACTAAAATAATAAGTTTTATACTTGATTATTTTTACAATATTATATGTTTTAAAACCATTTGTTTTAAAAGTCCCCGCTTGAGTCTCGCCTAAGCTTTATTTCAAGGGTCGTCGTCCGACTGCGACTAGCACTTAAACCCTACTGATTAACGTCTAAGTCCGTCTAGATTCCGATTAATATTCGATCGCCCGACTAGCGCCTAGCGCTTTTTAAAACATTTGTTTAAAACAACAAATCTTTATACTTCTAACTTTTAAAATTAGACATTAAAAATTGGTCAATCATAATAAACTTTGATGAAATAATATCATAGCTACTTCTCTTTTATCATCAATATAACTAATATCTCAACCACTTGATTATTAGCTATATGTCCATAGAACATTATCATCCATAAAGGCAATTATTGAATGTGTATATATATCCACTAATCACATAGCATTCGAATCTATCATAGTATATACTATAAACCAAATAGAACCAAAAATTTTAAAAAAAAACCATTCAAAAGAAATAGGGATCAAAATTTTGTCCAGCTGCGCCTTTAGCGATTTTATACACGATGTTGTGTAGGAGGTTAGTTTCTCGCTTCCATATTCCCACGTCTTGCTTGCTTGTTATCACGTCATAAAGTTTGCGCTCGTGTTCTGTAAGAGATTCCTTGATGCAAAGAATGCCATCCATTTTCAACCGAAACTCAATAAAAATAAACGAACGCTCAGATCCAAGCATTACCAAGATTTAAATGTAAATTCATCAAACCAATAAGAATAAGACCATTTGACCAATACGCTTATAATAAAAGAAAATAAACTTAAGATTGAATTAGTAAGATAGTTTACAACAGATCA
This sequence comes from Euphorbia schlechtendalii, assembly GCA_949673415.1. Taxonomy (NCBI): domain Eukaryota; kingdom Viridiplantae; phylum Streptophyta; class Magnoliopsida; order Malpighiales; family Euphorbiaceae; genus Euphorbia; species Euphorbia schlechtendalii. The sequence continues at coordinate 8,879 of CATIWQ010391436.1, forward strand.
TATAGGTCATAAAAAGTTTTTAAAAACAGGTAAAAGAGAGAAGGATAAAACAGATTCAGAATAGATGGATAACAGAAAAAGGTGAAAGAGATGAGCCACATTGGAAGCATCTTCGTACTATTGATATAAGAGGAACACCAAATCAAATAAAGAGCCGAGCCACAGTTTGTTTACTATCAGATGATGAAATCGCTCTACTCCAAGAATAGAACTTAAAGGTGCGGGCAGAAATAAGTGCTAATTGAATGAGATTGTTGTAGATGAGAATGTTTCTAGACTTGTATTGGATAATAAAGGAATTCTAGGAATAGCTTGTGTAGTGTATGAGTGTTGAAAAAGTAAGCTTTCAGCTTCAAAAGGCAGAAATGGATCAATCTCTCAAGCGAATAGTTGGTAGAACAAACAAGAGGGATAACTCAGGAAACATCATCTGGAAAGATGCGAAATGTATAATTATTAAAAACACGGTTTCATTCTGCAAATAAGTGAGTGGGATCAAAATTGAAGATAGAGAAGAGCCAAAGAAAGTGAGCGATAAAGAAGCAACAAGTGGAAGAGTAGAAACAAAGGAGAGTGGGCATGGGCCGACTCTTCCATGTATAGAAAACGATAACAAACAAGTTTACTTATCTACATAGAAAACGAGAATGAATAATGCACTGAGGTGACATAATGATTAAAAGAAATCGTAGCATTGAAGAGTCAATAAAGAAGAGATGATGTGTTGAGGAATAGGGTATAAATCATTTATCTATTCTCCACTGACTGACCCGTAATGCATCCATATGGTATGGTTGATAATTGCATGCAATGCACTAAAGCCTTGCAGTTGTCCTACTTGTACATCTCCATTCCACTCTCTCTTGTTCAGTGTGGTTGCACCCTCTCTATGCATCTAAAAAATATATATACTGTAGTTGATTTGGCATTTACGTAACATCTTTAATTGGTCACATTATCGACTAGGACATACTTATATGATGGCTAAGCAAGCATTCCAATTTTGATAAACCCAATTCATGTGAAAACCAATAAACCCCTCCCATTGATTTCTATTTCAAGTCTACAAGGTCCGAGTTTGTTTAATGAAATGGAGGAATGACGGCGGTTAAAGTCTACCAAACTCGAATACTGCCTAAGAATCTGCACCAATAGGGATTGTATGGTGTTATATACTTTGTGAATTGGTCTGTACATTTACAATTAAAGACACTGACAAGATTCAACAAACAAAAGCCTAATCCGATCAAAGGCTGCTCTTCTTCCGTTGCAAACGTTGGTTTCTTCGTCCCACAATAACCACGTGTATGATAGCACAGGAAACCACAGTTAGTCCCAGGGCCATTATTCGACCGCCTACAAGTCCAGCAAGAGCTACCACAAGCACAAAACAACTACCTCTCTTCATCTCTGCTTCTTCCCTGTATACAGTTGTTGCCGGTAACTGCTCGGCTCCTTTGTTTTCTCCCTCTTTTAGCTGCAAGTCGCCGGCGATCTCTGTTGATCTTTCTTTTGCATCCCAATTGGATCCCTCTGCTTTCTCTTCATGCCTGCCTGCAATCTCTTCCGCCTCTTTTGATATTTTTGCCTTCCGCCATTTCTTTGGCACCACTTTCTTCATCATATCCCTGCTTTTACGACGTCGTATTTGCACTTTTTCTACGGATACAGCATCTGAATTCAAATTCATCCCTCTTCCTTCATTATCAGCTTCAACTCTTCCAGCTGTATCAGATCTAACTTCAAATTCAACAACCTCTATTTCCTCCGCGGGGGAATTCTTTTCTATTCTATCTTCTTCCCTTGCCTCTGCCATAATTTCAGTTTTAAATCCCACAGATTTGCAAACAAACAAATCGAAAACTCTGGAACAGGAACATGAGATATGTTTCCCAATATATTCAAAGCAAATTAGAACACAAGCGGACATTGTAATCCCTAAAGTAAGGATTTTTATGCTGACTAAAGCCCAAACCACCGCAACAAAAACAACGGAAACTCCATATAAAACACCTCTTCCATCTCCACTACAGCAGCCATTGGAAATCTTGTTAGATTTATGATTCATTTCAAATCTA
>CATIWQ010391440.1:0-13807 GCA_949673415.1 Euphorbia schlechtendalii
TTGGGTAAATAGTAAATACCCAGGCCCGCGGCCAATGCAGAGGCGGACATCCCCGTGACACGACGAATGGTTGAAATCGCAGGGTTTGCCAGTGTCAATGCAGAATGCACCAAGCACATTCGGACTAACATCCCCTACATTCGATTGGCAAAATGCACCAACGAATAACGACCCGTCGTTCTTCCTCACCTTGAAAGACTGGCTTGTTGTTTACCGCATTCCTGTCCTCCCGTGGCCTCATCTTTTGAACTTTCTTTACCAATTCCTTCACATCTGTTTCTAACCAAAATTTTGTGAACACCGAAAGTCAACAATTTAATAGTTTTTTTTCTACATCAATCATATATATATAAAGCTGTAAATTCTTTTTTACTTGTTGTAGTTGAATTAGGTTTGGAATTGTTAGAAGTGAACCAGTCCTCAAAGAATCTGGCAGCAGCTCCTTTATTGTCTCCAGTGATGAGCTTATTGTCTCTGGACATAGAGGTGCCATGAGTGGGGTAGTAAAGATGGCCTTCGGAAAATCCATGCTATTTCTTGGGATAAGGTTTGTAAACCTTGGAGCTGTGGTGGGCTGGGTTTTAGGGATGGGTCCACTTGGAATAAAGCTTGTTTAGCTAGATTTCTGTGGGCTATTTCTTTCAAGCAGGATTCTTTGTGGTTGTGATGGATCCAAGCTATTTACTTGAAAAATAGGGATTTTTGGACTGTTCGTAGTTTTGGTGATTGCAGCTGGTATTGGAGGAAGCTGTGGAGATTGAGGAGTGTCATTAATCAGAGTATTATTGAGCAAAGTTCTGGGAATGGCAAGTTTTGGCCTTCTAAATGTTATGCTGCCATGGTTGGTGAAGCTACTGCTGTTCTTGTGTTCAGGGGAGTTTGGTGCTCAACTGCCCTTCCGAAACACAGGTTTATCTTTTGGCGTGCTATTCAAGGGAAGCTTCTAACTAGGGACAATCTGCAGATTAGAATCCCTGGAGTGGAGCTCATCTGCTCTTTGTGTAGTGCAATGTCTGAATCCCATGATCATCTATTCTTCAAGTGTCCATTTTCTGAGGGATTGTATGCTGCTGTCAATAGTTGGTTGAGCGTTTTGCTTCCCGCTCAGCTGCAATTGGCGCCTTGGCCTTCCCAGTTGCGGGTTGCAAGCTTTTTGGGGAGCTGCCTTATAACGGTGATTCAGGCTTTAGTTTATAGTATTTGGTCCAACAGAAATACTTGTATTTTTTCTGGGTTTTGTTCTGCTGTTGGGGTCTGTTTTGAGCAGCTCCAATTTGTTGTTAGGAATCGTATTTGTTTGTTTCGGAGAAGAATTAGATCGGAGTGTGATAGGTCGTTCTACTAGTGTTTAGGGTCTTATTGGCTTTGTACTTTCTGGCTTGGTTTTAATATATTTCCCTCTTTCCATAAAAAAAAAAAATTATTCATTTTGTTTATGAATTATTTTAGATTAAAAAAATTCAACAAATAAAAAAATTAAAAAATAATTTATTAAATTATATATATATATATATATATATATATATATATATATATATATATATATATATATATATATATATATATTCGTAATCGGGAAGCGGTCAAACAAATAAAATTAAGCTTTTTGACCTTTTCAAAATCAATACCATGCACCAATTCATCTCACAAAACAAAGAACGCTTTAACCAAGTCAGTAGTTGAAAAGAAAAAACAAATTCAAAAACCAAAAATTCAAAGTTTTTAACATTTCAAAATATGCCCAATTTTTTCTTACTAGTCTGTCTTCTTGAACTTCAATTATTGAACTCCATTCTATCGCTCTTTTTCAGCTATCTTAGTCCGGTCTTAGTTTCCGACAAACTTCAATGCTTGGTGTTATTTCCTCGTGTCTCACTCCCTTCACCATTTTTCTCATAATTTTGAAGTTGTAGATATTCTACAGAAGATAAAAACATAAATAGTCTTTTTGGTGGACAAAGGAGTAGCCAATTTCAAGCATGAGTTTTTGTTGGTTATGCAAACAATAAATTGAGAAGAAATAGAATGGTAATACTTTATTCGACGTGAAATTGGGCGATTCATATTGACCTTTAACAGGTGACATGATCTGTTATTACGAGGAATAGGTGTTTCCTCCGACATTGGTACTGAAGAAGTCAAAAGAGTTGTTTCAGAAGAACATGAACAAGGAAGGAGGATGAGAAGTGTAAAAATTGAATGAATGTCATCTGTCAATGATGAACAGATTTGACTTTTAATTTTGATTATGTGACACGAGTGTGTAACACTCTTCGGAGTGAGCGTGAGGGGTAACTGGTTCGGTTTTACCAACATGAAAGATTAAGTGAAACTTTTAAAAGTTGAGGGTGACATCAATTGTGATCAAGTTGAGGGATATTGATATATTTGCCTTATAAAATACAATAACAAATAATTATAAATTGGAGGGAGTTAATTATTTTATAAAATTATCAAATAAAAACAAAACCGAAGAAAAGAAAAAATAATGGAGTTGCTCGCCAAAGTTTGGTATTGGATATTAGTTTGGAGCAAAAATCCAAAAAAAAATTGTACTAATAAAAATGTGATAAATAGATTTCCGAAATATTAGGATGTGATGTTTGAATCATTTTTTTTTAATTCATCACCTCATGTTCGAGAATCATATTATGTGATATCAAGGCCTATTAAAGACCCAAATAAGCAAGTTTTTGCCCAAAAATAGACTCCACAGTCAAACTCATCTCGGCACAGCCACGCGCTGAAACCACTTCAGCAGAGCAGCGAAATGCCTTCAGTGCTACCCACCGCGCTTGAGCTGAAATATTATCAGCAAGACCCTTGCTGATCCGGCGTACTCCTTCTCTTTCCTCTGTCGCATTAAATACAACTTTGACTGGTAGGGATGAACCATTTAATGCTCCGATTGCTAAAAAGACCCTCAAGAGACTTGCCACACGCGCACAGCTTGCAGGCGGACCTCACAGATTATCATTACATGTATCCCTATAAATAGTAAGATGATTTCCCATTTTAGAGGTAACTATTACTTCGAGAATACACACTTATCACCATTCTCAGATAGCTAACTTTGTCAGCGGAGGGTCTTCGCCGGAAACACTTCCAGCTGGAGACTTGTTTTGTAGGTTCCGGAGACTTCGAGGACAATGGACTTCACTCGACGGATACCAAATTGGTGCGGTGAGCGTGGACTACGACCCTAAACAATGACTACTCCCCCAAGTAGACTAACGAAATCTTTCACTCCAGGAACGGTTCTATTCTTGGACACACCGAAACCTGGAGATAAAGCTAGAACGTCGAACCCCGTTACCACCGTTCTACCGCCACTGACGGAAACGCCAAATAAATCAAGACCAGAGGCGTATGAAGAAGGGAGAAGGAAGGTGGCAGAACAAGACATGGTGGCGATGCTTGTCAAACAGAGCGAGCAACAAAATGCGGCCATGGCCCTTGTGCAAAATATGATGAACGAAATGCTGCACTCGCGAAGGGAGGAACAGGAATTGCTCAAGGACCTTTGTAGGGAAAGGTAATTGGATTGGTCGGGGGTGCGACGCCCGTCTCAAGGTTCCTCGTCCATGGCAAGGCAAGACCACTCACTTTACACTTACCGCCGCTCACGAACAATGGAGAAGGATGGAACTGCGATGACTAAAGGAAAGGCGAAAATAAAATCCCAGCGAGGGGAAGAGGGAGGATCTGAGGAATCGCTCCCGCATAAAGGCAGAAGTTCTGCATTCAAAACTTGCTTAAGGCAGCCTCTAGACAGCGAGGGGAGCTCGACGGGATCAAAGCGAGATGCTTCCCTAGAGCCCTGGCCTACTAGAGAGAATTTGGAGGCTGTGGTAACCAGGAAGGTAGAGGCCCTCCTAGCCGAGAGGGGCATGGAAGCTGCCGAGCCAGATGTTGTTGAAACAGAGTCACCCTACTACGCCCGCATTCACGCGGAAAGGTTCTCGAAAGGTTTCAAGTAGCCTCGACTACAGGAATACTCCAGAGTGGGAGACCTTACAACACATGTTTGCTATTTTCGCCAGTGCATGGAGGCGGTCGATGCTACAGACGCCATGTTATGCAAGTTGTTCCCCACCACCCTAGTAGCGCACGTAACCCACTGGTTCGAGAGCCTCAAACTAAGATCCATAACAAGCTTCGACATGATGGCCAAGAGTTTCACCCTCTACTTTGTCACATTTATCCCACCCAGGAGAACAGTCCAAGACTTGCAGATGGTTGGCAGAGGGTAAATGAATCCCTCGCTAATTTCGTGGAAAGATTCCAAAGAACGGCTCTCGAAATTAGGGACTGCAACATCGACATAGCCTCAGAGGCATTGGCTCGGAATTGCTGAAGTGCTGATTTGGCGAAAGGCATATCCACCGAGAGACCCAGCACTCTGGCGATGCTGATGTAGAAGGCCAGAAATGTGTGCATTGGGAAACTCACAAAAGGAACATGAAATAAATCGAGGCCACGGCAAGGGAGGAGTCGGCAAAAAGCCGAGACTTTGGAAAACTTGAGCCGGATCACCGATAAACTTATCACCTGGAGATGCCCAGACGGGAGGTGGAAGAATTCACCCTTTTTAACGCCAAGAGAAAGGAGGTTCTGATGTGGATCGAGAAGAACGAGAAGGACATCAAGTACCCCCTAAGATGAGATACAAGGGAAAGCCGAGATTTTATTGTGAGTTCTACAAAAGTGAAGACCATGACACGGAAGACTGCAGAGAGTTGGCTCGCGAACTAAACAAAAAAGTTATCGATGGTAGACCGGATCGCTTCCTTCAAAACCCGTCGAAGGATCAACAACGAGATGGAGCGAGGAATCCCCGCCAGGAACAGCGAGGCTATCAACCACCTCACCGAGACGAGGAAGTAGGCTATCGACCGCCTCGCCGAGATGCGGATATAGGCTATCAACTGCCTCACCGTGATGCTGAACAAGGTTACCACCAACCCCGTTGTGCAGCCGAAGAGCCGCCTCCTAGAGGAGTGATATACGTGATAGCTGGGGGAACCATCCAAAAAAAGAGGAAGAGAGGAAACGCATTTGATTAGGATAATACAAACAGGGTGAGCGAGACATGCTACTCATTCACCCAGGAAAAGAAACCTTCACCACACAATGATGCTCTAGTGATTGAAATGATGGTGGAGGGATACCAGGTGCACCACACACTGGTGGACACGGGCAGCTCGGTTAATGTGATGACTAGAAGGGTATATGAAGCCATTGGAGGGAACCCTAACCACCTCACATCCACCAGGCCGCTGATCGGCCTAGGGGGTCATGCCGTACGTGTATGCGGCTCAGCGAACTTATATATTGCATTAGGAGATGAAAGCCTCAGGTGGAAGGCACGGGCCGAATTTCTCATCGTAGATATCCCCTTGGCGTACAATATAATCCTGGGGTGCCCACTCATTATCGGCTCTGAAGGTGTCATTAACCTTCGTTACTTGACGCTCCAGATACCTACACACCATGGAATAGCCACGGCTCACGAAAATCAACAGGCTACTAAGAGAACCATCTTGGAGGGAATCAAAATAAGAGTTCGGGAACATGGTTCGGCGTGGCTAGAAGAGCTGAACAACGTCCTTTGGTGGAAGTAACTAATCGAACCATCTTGGAGGGAATCAAAACAAGAGTTCAGGAACATGGTTTGGCGTGGCTAGAAGAGCTGAACAACGTCGTTTGGTCCTACAGAACCACCCCTCGGTCGGCAACTGGCGAAACACCCTTCCTACTCACATACGGAACTGAAGCAATGGTGCCTGTTGACATCGGAGCACCCAGCGCGAGGGTAGCAAATTAAATCGAAGGAGCCTCAAATGATGACTTGCTGAGGCATAATCTAGACTCGCTGGAGGAAAGGCGTGACCAAGCACTCATCCGCATGATGGAATACAAACGACGCATCTCCCTCATTTGCAACAAAAAGATCAAACCACTCAGGTTCCAAGAGGGCGAGCTCGTCCTTCGCAACACTAAGGACTCACAAGCAAGAGAAGGGCGAGGGAAGCTCGCCATTAAATGGGAGGGCCCATTCAAAGTAACAAGATGAATAGGAGCTAGTGTGTATAAGTTATCCATTATTCGCGGAAAGATCTTACCTCGAATATGGAACTCAACCTCCCTCAGAAAGTTCTACCCAGGTGCATGATAATCAATGTCTTGTATATTTATTCAGTTGTTTTGTAAACATTCAGGGTAAAATGGTAATGCAATATTCTGCAAGCTCATTCCATAAGATGCGCAGACGATCATATTACACACAACCCGTAAGGTCAGATCCTCGAGATCCCCTCGGTGCTATCGCACTTTGAAATTAAAGCAAGTTAAACAGCCCGTAGGGTCAGATCCCCGAGATCCCCTCGACGTTATCATGCTTTGAAGTTAAAGCAAGTTAAATAGCCCGCAGGGTCAGATCCCCGAGATCCCCTCGGCGCTATCGTGCTTTGAAATTAAAGCAAGTTAAACAGCCCGCATGGTAAGATCCCCGAGATCCCCTCAACGCTATCGCGCTTTGAAATTAAAGCAAGTTAAACAGCTCGCAGGGTCAGATCCCTGAGATCCCCTCGGCACTATCGCGCTTTGAAATTAAAGCAAGTTAAACAGCCCGCAGGGTCAGATCAATGAGATCCCCTCGGCGCTATCATGCTTTAAAATTAAAAAATAGCCCGCAGGGTCAGATCCCTGAGATCCCCTCGGTGCTATCGCGCTTTGAAATTAAAGCAAGTTAAATAGCTCGCAGGGTCAGATCCCCGAGATTCCCTCGGCGCTATCGCGCTTTGAAATTAAAGCAAGTTAAACAGCCCGCAGGGTCAGATCCCTGAGATTCCCTCGGCGCTATCGCGCTTTGAAATTAAAGCAAGTTAAACAGCTCGCAGGGTCAGATCCCTGAGATCCCCTCTCTCGAAGGGTCAGATCCCCGAGATCCCCTCAACACTATCACGCTTTGAAATTAAAGCAAGTTAAACAGCCCGTAGGGTCATATCCCCGAGATCCCCTCGGAGCTATTGTGCTTTGAAATTAAAGCAAGTTAAATAGCCTGCAGGGTCAGATCCCTGAGATCCCCTCGGAGCTATCGCGTTTTGAAATTAAAGCAAGTTAAACAGCTCGCAGGGTCAGATCCCCTCAGCGCTATCGCGCTTTAATATTAAAGCAAGTTAAACAGCCCGCAGGGTCAGATCCCCGAGATCCTCTCGGCGCTATCGCGTTTTCAAATTAAAGTAAGTCCCAAGGGTCCCACTAAATAGCATAAAGGCCAATTAAACCAAAAATTCAATCATTTCAGCACATAATGGAAAGGTTATGGAAATCTTGCTATCTCAACTATCAAAAAGCTACAAGTAAGCAAGTTCAGCATAGAATATGTATCCAACGACATAACGCAACTCATTGGTAAATGAAGTAGATATCAGCAAAAAGATATTTCATTAACAAAAATTTTTAAGCTTACAAAGCCAAGCCTAATAGCTGCAGTTGTTTAAAACTTGAAAAATAGAATTACAAGGTAAAAAGTGGTGAAGAGGCATGATGGAGGCTCCTCATCATCAAAAAACGGAGATCTCAGCCATCAAGACTGTATCTCCTCTTCATCTATCGCCACAGAGGAGACATTGGAATATGAAGGCTCTAGTGTAGGAGGCCTAAAGATACGTTCATCCCCTTCCCAGTGGCCGAGGGGCTCATCCGGCGGAGCTATCTGGGCAAGATCATCAATATTAGCCCCAGGAAACTTATCGCGCACCGCACGAAGAAAGGCGGTGCGATAGCTGAGGTGATCCTGCCGCCAATCCTCGCGGGTTTGGTTCACCTTTATCTTGTACTTGGCTCTATGATGCTCGTACTTATGCTGAAGATCTCGCAGTGCCACGGTGTTCCCTTCAGCGACAGTCCTCTAATATCCTAGCCCCTTCTTCACGTTCTCCAAATCCTTCACCACCTGGGCTTTCCTCTCCTCCTCCCTCACCGTCTCAGCCCTCAAATCCTTCATCAGAGCCTTTAACCTTTTCTCCTCGGCTTCGGCGGAGGATTGGATGGTGGCCAACGCCACGTTATGCTTCTCCTCCAGCCCCCGCATGGTTTTTAACAACTCTTTCCTCCTAGCGTCGAAATTCGCAAAGTTAACGAGAGCTTGTGTTAATTCTACAGCTTGCTTTTTGCCAGCCTCCCCCATCTTCCTGGCGACCTCCTCCATTTCAACAAGAGCGTCACGCTCTTGCTGAACCTCCTTCAGCCTCTTTGCACTTCCTTGAGAGGAAGCATAAGCAACCTCCACTTGACACTGTGCCTCCATCAGCGCCTTCGCTACACAATGAGTAGCAGAAAATGCCTTCAAAAAGAAGATAGAGGTAAATTAGACAGCAAAAACCAACAACCCGGACAAGTCATACGTGCATGACAAAACAACCAACACCCAAACCTATGCTTAAGGGAATTCTTACCAATAAAGCTTGCTGCTCAGCATAGGCCCCCAGCTCGGCAAGACAAATCACACTGAAATGAGCATCTTTGCTGGGGAGCTCGGTGTAACGCCCCAGCTCATTGACCACCTCCGCCCTCAGCAAAGGCACATCCTCACCATGAACCTTCCACCACAACTACAAAAAAAAGAGAAAAAAAGAGACAAATCTCAGCAACGACAAGGAGGAACAAACACACAAGGAACTTTACAACTAATAAACCATACCATTGGCGGATTATATTTGGCCCATTGGACCTACTCCTCCGTTAGCGGAGCTTTCCCCTTGGAGGACTTCCCTCCAACTTCACCATCACTACGGGGACGTTTTTACCCCCTCTCCCTAATCTCCACACCCCTCGTGGAGGCGGCAGGATTTTTCCCCCTGGAAGGAGGCTCCATAGGGCTGGCCGCAGTAGCCACGGCTCTGGGCGGAGTGGTTTCTATGATAACCATTTCCTCATCTACCTTGACGACCTCCTATCGAACAGTAAGGGGATCTAAAATCCCCTACTCAAGAAGCTACTGAGCCCAGCCCCCAGGAACAATCTCCATATTCGACGTCACCTCCACCGCTGTTGCAGACGTAGCACCAACAATTGCCACCTCAGCCCCCCTCCCCGCTACCGGTGAGGCAACCTTAACTGCTTGCATCTTCGCTACTGCCACTGCAGGAACAATTTTGGGTTTCCACTTAGTACGAGCCATTCTTACAAATAAAAAGAAAAAGCAATTATTAGTTTTTCGAAATCTCACCACCCTCAGCAGTCAAATCAGTATAAGTGATGACCCCTTGATCCATCCAGTAAAAGAGGCTATTGGGTTACCCAAGTAAATACTCTGCCACACGCCAATGGATGCCGGGCTGAATTTGACGAATAATTTCTACCTCTCGGAGCTACGATGGGCTCAAATCCTTGGCTCGGTACCAATTATAGGGATCCTCAGGGTTGCGGTTCCAACGGGTATGGAAAGGGAACTTCCCATCCCTCAACGGATTCGGCACACCCCTCTCTACTTGGACAGGGGACGGGAATATCCAAAACCACTTGTCTTTAAAATCCCTTACATGGGATTGCTTCTCCACCGGTTTCAGTGTGGTCTCTCTCGTGCTCCCCCAAAACACGAAAGCTCCTAACGTGCATTGTACGAGGCTTGAAGAAGAGGCGAAACACACGCCCCGAGAGGATAAAGCCTAGGTCGCAGCACATTTCGTGCTAGGATAGCCATGACGATCCAGGCATTAGGATTTAATTGCCCAGGGCACAGGCCAAATTCGCGCAGCACATCCACCACACCAGCATCCAGGGGGAAGCGGAATCCCCAGCCATTTGCTGACAAAGCACAGGCATTAAGTCCTCCCTAGGGGGATTCCCATAACTTCCCCCTTCTTTGGCACCTTCCCTAAAACACCGAGCAAGGCCCCCACCAATAGATGAAAAATTTCGCTAGCCTTTTTCTTCTTAATGTTGGTGGGTTTTTGGCAGTTCGCCCCTTCTGTAGGGAAAGGAGAGGAAGACTCCCCCGCCACAACCTAGCGGTGCGGGATAGAACCCGAACCACCCCCCATCACCTCCACCTGAGTGGTGACCTTGGGGCCCCTCAAGGACAGCACCGCTATAGCAGAATGAGGATCAAGCTCCTCCGCCGGTTGCGGGCGACCGGCGCGGTGGACCAAGGCACAAGAATCAGAAGAACTGGAAGACATTTTACCGTATATAATAAGAGAGAAAGAAGGGTCACACACTTAGCGGAAGAAAAAGAAGGTTGGCAATGACTTGTCAGAAGAAGGCAAAGAAATTGAAGAGTAAATAGCAACACAGTATTTCTGAAAGCAAAATCAAGCGAACGAACAAAGGAAGAACGAACACCCTAATATATACAGTAAATCGCGTGGAAAACAAAGAGAAATACCCATTAAATGAAGCGCAGTCATCATTGCTATTTCAAATGGTGGAGATGAAAGGCCGCGTCAGATCAACAGTCGCAGCTCTTAGAAACGACGCCACGCGTGTCTATGGTATGATCGCAAACCTCTTAAAGGCCCTAAAGAGACTTCACTTGGACTCGTTGGGGGGGACTCCTGATATCAAGGCCCTAAAGGCCCAAATAAGCAAGTCTTGGCCCAAAAACAGACTATACAGTCAAACTCGCCTCGGCACAGCCACACGCTGAAACCACTTCAGCAGAGCAGCGAAATGCCCTCAGAGCTACCCACCGCGCTTGAGTTGAAATATTATTGGACCCTTGCTGATCCAGCGTACTCCTTCTCTTTCCTCTGTCGCATTATATACAACTTTGACTGGTAGGGATGAACCATTTAATGCTCTGACGGTTGAAAAGACCCTCAAGCAGCTTGCCACACGCGCACAGCTTGCAGGCGGACCCGTAGATCATAATTACATGTATCCCTATAAATAGCAAGATGATTTCCCACTTTAGAGGTAACTATTACTTCAAGAATACACAATTATCACCCTTCTTAGATAGCTAACTTTGGCATCGAGGGCTCTTCGCCGGAAACACTTCCGGCCGGAGACTTGTTTTGTAGGTTCCGGAGACTTTGAGGACAACGGACTTCACTCGACGGATACCATTATGTATTCTAAATGGTCTCGAGTTTTTGCAATTAGGGTATCTCCAATCATACATCTCATTTTTCACTTCAAATTTTATTTTACTACTGTAATTTGAACTTGCTAAAATGTTTTTCTCCAATCATACACTTCAAACTCTAAAATCATAAATATAACAATATTAATAATTTTTTTAAAGTAAAAAACACTTTTATAAATAAAATAATATTAATTTACAAAAAGTATTCACAAAGTATAAGAATTGAAAAAAATCAAATAAAAAGTTTTTTAAGTTATGAATAGTGACATATGAAACACTTCAAAATTTGAAGCTGTAAATGAAGTATAAGGGCATGTTCAACCCCACCCCAAAAGTGAGTTTTGGAGTTGGAAATGAAGTGGTGTTACCCCAACCCCCACTTCATTTCCGGCTTCAAATTTTGAAGTGTGAATAGTATCATTTCAAATTTGAAGTGACATTGTTCACAACTTCAAAATTTTTATTTTTTAAAATTATTTTACTTTGAATATATATTTAGCAGTGTTTTAAAAGGCGCTAGTCGAGTGGCTAGAACCTCCGATAGCCTAGGCGGTGATTAATCGGAACCTAGGCGGGGACTAGATGAATTAGTATTTTAAAATATTTAATATTTATTGATGAATTAAAATAATAAAATTAATTAAAACATAAATTTTTATATAAGAAAATTAAAAAAAATCATGTAAAAACATTTTTCTGGGTTTTGACCACACTTTTTAGGCTTTAGTGACACTTTTGTAGGCTTTGACAACACTTTTCTGATCTTTGACGATATTTTTCTGAGTTTTGGTGACATTTTTCGCCTTAACCGCCCGATTATATAAAACCAGGATAGCGTTCCCAAAAAACCCAGCCTAGATGTCGCCTTGACTGCCTTTTAAAACAGTGATATTTAGAATGTTAATGTTCCATTATTTATAAAAAGAAACTTATTTTATTTTATTTTATAAAACATTATTATTAATTTATAGTCGTGGTTTTAAAGTTTAAAATGAGAAATGAAATGCAGAATTGTTGAAAAAAACATTGGAGCAACTTCAAATTATAGAGTAAAATAAACGTTGAAGTGAAAATTAAAGGTGTAGAGTTGGAGATGTCCAACACTTCACTTGATTTCCAACTTCAAACTCAACTTTTGAAAAAGTTGTGTTGAAGATCAAACATTCCAAATTTTCGTTTCAAATTCTATTTTACTCTGTAATTTGAAGTTGCTATAATATTTTTTCACTTCAAACTTGAAAATCACAACTATAAAAGTAATAATAATTTTTATAAAATAAAACATTTTTTTATAAATAAAAAACATTCATATTATAAGTATATATTCAAAGTGAAAAAATATAAAAATAATTAAAAAAATATAATTTTTCAGTTTTAATTTTCACTTCAAATTCTATTTTACTCTATAATTTTAAGTTGCTACAATAATTTTTCAATTCAAACTTTAAAATAACAACTATAAAAGTAATAATTCTTTTTTAAAATATAAACCAATTTTTTATAAATAAAAAACATCAATAATATAAACATATATTCAACGTAAAAATATATAAAAGTAATTAAAAAAATATAAATCTTGAAATTGTAAACATGCACTTCCAAAATTGAAATTGAAAATGGAATAGGTTATCTTTTCCGGCTCCAAACATTTAGAATCTTAATCTGACCGGATATTTTTGGTTGATCTGCACTTTTATGTAACAGAGACAACTCAGAGACATGCAAAAAACAACACCAACAACCATTCGGATTTTGATCCTGATTAATACCCTGGGAATGAATAGTAAAAAATATAGTTGGGTTGGGAATTGAATCCCAAAATGTTGTCGTTTTAACAAAGAAAGAAATGACAAAAAATACTTCGATTCTGAAATGTACAAGAACCGAAATATTTTTTATCATTTTTGTTAAAAAAATTTTTTTAATTTTTTTTATATTTAAAGTGTAAGAACCGAAACATTTTGTTTCGTTTCTTACACTTCACTGCAACCGAGGCAGACAAGTCTGCCTCGGTTGCAAGCATGTCAAAGAACCGAAACAAAATGTTTCGGTTCTTTGACATTTCTATTAATTTTTTTTATATTTTTGTGTCAGAACCGAAACATTTTATTTCGGTTCTTACACTTTGAATTTACTATATATACGGCCAACAAAACTCAAATTTATGTACATTCATTTTTTCCAAACTCATTACTCACCTCTCCTCTTATTTTCTCTCCAGTTCCACTGCATCATTTACACCCTCTACTCTTATTTCTCAGCAAGTGTAACAGGTAAATAAAATCTAACTTTAATTGCTTTGTCTATTTAGTTAATAATGAGTAAAATCTAAGTTTATGATATTTTTTTACAGGTTTTGGTTGAAAAATACATCTAAATGTATGTAACTAAAACTCAAAATCTTAATTTTATTGTTTTCTTTACCTGTACTTTTTTAATTAATGAAAAATAACTCTAAATTTTAATTTGACATTCATATTATATTCCAATTTTGTACAATGAAATAAATAAGGAATGATTTTATTTTTAAAACATTGAACCTAAAATATACTGAGTTATATGTGTCAATCTAATGGTGGTGTTATTTTAAGATATGTCTCGTATTGTGTTGCTATTTAGTTACTATTTTATCTTTATAATTAGTCATTGTTTTATTTTTATATTTTCTGTTGCTATGCTATTATAATATGACTGTAGCAGTAGTTTGTTTTA
>CATIWQ010391455.1:0-15650 GCA_949673415.1 Euphorbia schlechtendalii
TTAAGCCGTTGTTTTATTGATGGTTTTTTATGAAATTAAAACAGTTTGTTTGATTTTATGGTTTTTTCAAATTGTAGCAATGGTTTGGATGTTTTTACATGGTTGAATTTTATATATTATTTAAAAAAATCTTATCATTTATGCAAATAACAAGTTTAAAAAAATACAATGTTCAACAAAATATTAATAAAGCGTTAAGCGAGAATGTGTGATATTAGCGGTGACAAACTGTGAAAGAGTATTTATTGATTATAAAAAATTCTAATATTAATTATATTAAATTTTCAAAAGTAAATTGTAATTGTTTTGCATAATTTGATATTCTAACAATTTTTTGATTTAATATTTCAAATTCTAAAAAATCTCGTTTAGGCATCGATTTTTTATTTGGAAACAAAATTTTTATTAATAAAAAAAAATAATGGCCTAGAGCCGCCTGTGACTACCCGAGTATAGAAAATCAGAGCAACATTCTTAAAAATCTCATTTAAATTGATTTTTACATCATAGATACTGAATGTATGTTATGAAACTTGCTTTTTACATAGTAAACATTAAATTTTCTCTTAACTTAAATGATAAGAGTGAAGTGATGGTTACTTAAATAACCATAAAAGTCTGTTAGACATGAGTCATGGAAAACCATGAATCAATGAGAGCTAAATGTGCAGTACTCTTTTTTACATGCCTTTTATCATGTTTTCTCATTTTTGACATGTTACATTTTTAAGAGACAAACAACAAAAATTAAATAAAAGCACATACGTGCTAGTAAATTTGTTCAAATGATTTGTGACTTGTTTAGTCTATCCAGACTCGATTTTCATGGATCTTCATGGATCTTGGACATACACATTTTAATAAGGTCCGAACCCACTCAAATGGGTTTGGTTTAATAGAAAAAAAACACAACCTGAACCGATTGTAAATGTAACTATAAAATTAAACCAAGTACATGATCCTAAAATTAGTCGAAATAGTCAAATACTTCAAGTACGGAGCCCTGAGCCACCTAACCTGCTCTGTTCTTCTCCTACTTCGCCTCACTGACAGTTTATCCCTCCGTCAGTCAGCGCAGCCAACTGTGACCACTGAATCCTTTTCCAGC
This sequence comes from Euphorbia schlechtendalii, assembly GCA_949673415.1. NCBI lineage: Eukaryota > Viridiplantae > Streptophyta > Magnoliopsida > Malpighiales > Euphorbiaceae > Euphorbia > Euphorbia schlechtendalii. Next base: position 1,109 of record CATIWQ010391455.1, read on the forward strand.
TTATGCAGATAGCTGCATCCTTTCCCCTCTCCATTGGTTCCAAGTTTCTAGCTCAACTCTCAAAATGGTATGCCCTGCGAACATTTGTATTGAATTTGAGTTCATCTACTAGTTTTCTGGTTTTGATCGAGCTGTATGATGTGCACTTGTTTCAATTGTAGATCTACGTCGTTGAGCTTGATTAGAGTCTTTACGTTTTTTTTAATCAAATTTCTGATTCCTAGTAACTATATAGGGTTTTGGTGATTCAGTTTGTTAATGTCAATCAGCTTGTTATGATTGTTATGATATGCACCGGAAGTAGAAGCAGTGAAGTGTTAATTTTATACTGCAATAGGAATTAGTTCCACACTGTGTTGATCGGTGAAATTTAAAAAAGAACTTTGATATGTTGATTATCTAGTAAAATTGTTGACTGCTACTAGTATATTGAAACGTCTGCTGCTGCTGGTATTTTTATCTATGCTACTTACATCACTTAAAATATGTATGAAAATAAGATTCTCTCGCTTGGTACTTTTTGTTACTTTTTTTATCTCATTGTTTTGATTCAGATTCTTCCCATTTCATTGAAACCATATATTGCAAGGCCAATTGACTCATTTACAGAAACCTCACAGTCATCACTCAATTCAGCAATTTGGTTCTCTGCCCCTTCCAGTTTTTATTTCTTCCAATTTGCTCCATGAAACAACTTACATTGTTTACTGGTTTTTCATTTGGTACTTTTTCTTTTTGATTGAGCATTGTAGTCTTCTCATACATTAACCTTGTTATACTGTCACGAGTTTTGCTTTGGGTTTCTGCCCTGTTTTGTGTTTCTCTGTACCGGTTTTAGTAACTAGTGATAACTAGTGGCACCTATTGGACACAAAATTTGTTGTGTATTGACATCATTTTAATTGATGGTTATGGTGACATAATATGTTCTTTGTTTTTCCATTAGCACTCAGTTTCCTTATGATGTTCATTTGGTATTCAATGCAATCTTACATTGTGTCTGCACCAGTATGCTTTGTTGCAGTTTTCTTCAGCATATGTATTTTCCGGGGCATAATGGGACCGTGTGTTTTTGCAGCATTGAGTTGAAGGAAAGTGGAAAAGCCTTGCAATCTGTCAACTCTAGGAATTCTGTCTCTTCAAGTCCTGAGAAGGGAAAACAAATAAAACAGAACACCAAAAAGCAGTGTTATAGAAAATGGCCAACTATCTTGTACCTTGTCTGAAACAACACAAGAGCATTATTAACATCCAAAAAAGGCTTTATGCGATCACTCATTGTCTAAACGCATCTCAATGGCCGTAAATATCTCCATACCCTAAACTTTTTTAAAAATTCAAACCAAGATACAATGTCGTCAACAATGCGACCTGGTTCTTTCCTAGTGGAAAACATTATGTTCAATTTAAGACAAGGTAATGCAAATTCCTTGCATAATTATCATCTTCACATAACCCCGTCAATTGTTGTTGATGTTTTACGTATGTGTAGTGGTAATTTGCAAATGGGTCAAAGATTTATAGATCACGTCGTACCAAATGGTAAGGGTATCAAACATACATCAATGTCATTGAGTGCAATGATTCATGTTTTGGTACGTTGTAGAAGGTCATCTGATGCGCAAGCCTTGATTCTTAGGATGATTAGGAGAAGTGGAGCTTCAAGGGTGGAGATTGTTGAGTCGTTGATATCAGTGAGTAATACTTGTGGGTTGAATAACTTAGTGTTTGATTTGTTAATTAGGTCTTATGTGCAAGCCAGAAAGTTGAAGGAAGGGACTGATGCATTTAGGATCTTGAGAAGTAAAGGATTTTTTGTGTCTATAAATGCTTGTAATAGTCTTCTTGGTGGACTAGTGAAATTGGGTTGGGTTGATTTGGCATGGGAAGTGTATAGGGAAATTGTTGGAAGCGGGATGGAATTGAATGTCTACACATTAAACATAATGGTTAATGCATTGTGCAAAGATCGAAAGATTGATGATGTTAACAAATTATTATTTGACATGGAGCAAAAGGGAATTTTCGCTGATGCTGTGACGTATAATACAATCGTTAATGCATATTGTCGTGAAGGGCTTCTAGATAAAGCCTTCCAGGTTATTAATTCAATGATGCACATGGGATTAAAACCTGGTGTCTTCACATATAATGCTATAATGAACGGCTTGTGTAAAAGGGGAAAATATGGTAGAGCAAAGGAGGTTTTGCATGAAATGTTGAATATCGGATTGAGCCCCGATACTACCTCTTACAATACACTGCTTGTTGAAAGTTGTAGGAAAGACAATTTTATGGAAGCTAAAGAAATTTTTGGTGATTTGCTGCGTCAATGCATTGTTCCTGATCTTGTTACATTCAGTTCACTTATTGGGGTGTTTGCAAAAACTGGTCATCTTGATCAGGCATTACTGTACTTAGGAGAAATGAAGAAATCTGGCTTGGTCCCAGATCATGTGATTTACACTATCCTTATAGATGGTTATTGTAGACAAGGCATGATGTTAGAGGCTTTGAAGATACGGGATGAAATGCTACAGAAAGGTTGTATTTTGGATGTGGTTGCATATAACACAATATTAAATGGGTTGTGTAAAGAGAAGATGCTTGCAGACGCTAATGCACTGTTTGAAGAGATGGTTGAAAGAGGCATATTTCCTGATTTTTACACCTACACGACGCTCATTCATGGACACTGCAAGGATGGAGATATGGAAAAAGCTCTGAGTTTATTCGAAACAATGAGTCAGGTGAATATCAAGCCAGACATTGTGACATACAACACATTAATTGATGGGTTTTGCAAGGCAGGTGACTTAGAGAAGGCTTTTGAGTTATGGAGTGATATGATTAGTAGAAAGATATCTCCCAATGCCATTTCATATGCCATATTAATTAATGGTTTTTGTAATCTAGGTGATATTTCAGAGGCATTCAGATTGTGGGATGAAATGTTCCTGAAAAGCATCCAGCCTACTCTTATCACTTGTAATACCATTATAAAGGGCTATTGTCGGTCAGTTGATGCATCAAAGGCAAATGAATTCATGGGCAAGATGATTTCCAAAGGAGTTCGTCCAGATAGTATCACATATAATACTCTCATTAACGGATTTGTAAAAGAAGAAAATATGGAGCAGGCGTTTTTTCTGACCGATAAGATGGAAAAGGAAGGGCTATTTCCAGATGCCATCACGTATAATGTTATCCTGAATGGATTCTGTAGGCAAGGTAGAATGTCGGAGGCAGAACTGATTCTACGGAGAATGATAGAGAAAGGGGTAGACCCTGATAGATCCACTTACACAACTTTGATCAATGGCCATGTCTCCCAGGACAACTTGAAGGAAGCTTTTCGATTCCATGATGAAATGTTGCAAAGGGGATTTGTCCCAGATGATCATTTTTAGTTTACCTACACTGGTGCTTGTCATTGTTGATTTATTACGATGAACAGCTAGGCCACATATCCTAATTGTTTTGCTACTGCAGACATTGTGATTGGTTGTACGTCTTTCTGAATTTGTTCCAGGTATAATATTCTACCTCTGTAACAGTTTTTGTGGATGGTAAAATATACGAGTATAAATATATTAACACTTCACTCATTAATCTGCGTTTTGAATTTATACTTAAAAGCAGCCAAAGGGGAAGCTTCGTTCTGATTATGGAAGTTCGCTGTTGGATTGTTGATCATATTGAAAATGGGTTACTCCTGTTCTTAACAACTCTATTTCTTTTTCAATTTAGAGTAAGCAGCCTTTAGATGCCCTATTTATAGTGTTCTATTCTAAATGCCCCTCACTGTTACGTAAATTACTTATATTCTTGAAAAATATAGTATCTCTATGGTTTTTTACTCACATCTGCTGCATTTTCCTGATTATATTCTTTATTGCCTTGGTATCCTGGTTTACTGATTGCATGATATGTGTATTGAAGCGGGTCTTGTTTAATTAGAAAAAAAAATGTTAAATGCATCATTAGCTTTGCCACCTATGTCATTTCCACCAACTGCCCGTAGCTCCCTCGTCTTTTAAAAATAGGACTTTGTATCTACCTGAATGCCATGTGTCAGCTTTTGGTTGGTATGAATTTTCAAAGATGTCATTTTTCCTGACTTACTCTCTCCAATCAAAACTGATAGGTGGCATTCAAGGAGTAAAGTGGTATACTTTTTAAAAGTTGAGAGAACTACAAAATCCTTTTTTAAAGGATGAGGGAGTTATGGGGTCATTTCCAAAGATTAAAGGAGCAGCAGGTGGAAGTGACAAAGGCAAGGAAACCAATGATGCATTTTGCCGTGAAAAAAGTTCCAATTAGCAGCTAATTCATAGATTGTTGATTCCCACTTTTCTCAATCTATGGCCAAACTCCCGGAGACGGACAACAGTTTAGTTTAGCCTCCGTGGTTGAAAGATCCTACAATTTGAATATGTGTGAAGTATGAGTGATGCTATAACTACTATGACCTTTTGTATCTCTTCCCTTCAATTTATGTTTATTAAGTGACGACTAGGATGACAACGTTTAATACGGGGGAGTTATGCTTTGGCGACATTACATCTAGTTCAAGGTTGTTAAAGATGATATGCAAGTGCAAACGAGGGGAAGCCCGACAAAATATTAATCACAAAAGCAGTTTTTTTCAAAATCATGGATGAGAAAAAAAAACCACCAGTATAGACAAATATGACTGTGAAATCCAATGCAATATGATTTAGTAGATCCGGCTGAACGGTGTTGGAAGTCACAGCCATACTCACTAAGGACAAAAAGAATTGATGGCGATAACTGAAATGCATACAGCGAACCTGCATGCATCTTCAATTGCCGCAAGCAGTCAACCCCCCAATGTCTTCAAGTCAGCCTGTTTCATATGCAACTTGATCATCGATAGTTGCTGAAACTAGTTCACATCCAAAAGAGCTACTGACTTGGATTTAAGTTGTAGCTTCCTCATTTTTAATGGTAGTATTAATCACCGCGTTTGAAAATTTAGCAGTTCTTGGTATTTTGGTATTGAGCTAGTTGCCAATATAATATTTCCATGTATGACTATAATTTAATTAGTTGTTTGTTTATTAGGTTAAAATCTTTTGGAGTTAGCTGGTAATTGGTTATTTACGGAAATGGGATATCTATTAGTATTTTAGTGTAATTAGATCGAATAAATCGGGGAGAGTGTGGAGTGCACACTTGTTCGGGTTCTGTTACGATTTGGAGGGTCCGGGGGGAGCGCCCCTGGTTGCGTGGTCCAAGGGGTGGCAGCCCCTGGTAGGCTCCCAGGGCAGCGCCCCGGGCTAGGATCAAGCTGCCAGATCAGCTTGAAATTTTTTTATTCCTGAACGCACGCATCCTTCGAAAAATTTATCAAAAAAATAAATTTTGGATCAAAACAGTGTCTGTTGGACACAACTAAAACAAAAAAAACGTCTTTTAGACATGGCTGCTACCTGAAACAGTATGTCTATTGATATTTTGGTGATTTATTTCACCAAAACGAAACTGGCAAATACATAGAAAAACCCGATTGTTTTTCACAACAAAAATCAAATTCTAGTGACAAAATTTCTGATTTTATTCGATTTTGAAAGTTTGTTGAACCGATCAAATAAATTTCAATCTGACAACGCTTTTTGTGAATTAAGAAACATCCATGAAATGCTCATTTTCCAACACTATCTTTAGTTGGGAATCCCATTGCAGTTATAAATTAATCAAGTCATCCCTTCAAAATGGCTCACTTGATTTTTTTTTTGTTGGAAAATATCAATGTTAAAAAGTTATCATTTTACTTAATTTATCATTTTCAGATATCTATTTTGTTTATCATTTTCAAATATCACTGTAAAATTTAAAATTTTCTCCAAATTTATCTTTGTACTTCCTCCATTTCAAAAAAACTGTTATTTTAGGGTCTTAAAAAATTTCAAAATAACTGTCATTTTCGGTTTCCAATACACTTTTTAATCAATTTATCCATTTACCCTTACTCAATGCACATTGGAAATGATAAAAAAAATTATTCAATCAACTTTTAAATTAACAAAAATCACAGAAGTAAATAAATATTTTTATTGTTATAATTAATGTGGTCTTGGAATTGATAAATAACCTAAAAGTGATAGTTATTTAGCGGGTAAATAATTATAACCTCCCTGTGTTTTGAACAAATACACTAGTACCTCCATGTGTTTTGAAAAATAATTTACATTTGTCTTTTCATACTACAACCTCCTTTTGTTAGATATTATCTCATTTTATATCAAAATTTTTAAGATAATATATGTTTATGAATAAATATTGTTCCTATATATCATATTTTAATATGTTATGGATTAAAATTGCTCAAAAAAGTTATTTATTATTTTTTTATCTAATGAAATTATACATTGAAAATTATAAAAATATCTTACAAATTGTCAAAAATGTATTTTTTTATTATTACAAACCTCATAATACAAATAAAATAAAACTAAATATACTAACAAATACTTGTTATGTTAAGAATTTTGATAGAAATACAAATAATTAAAGATACAGGTAGCATACCCGGCCTTCACTTAGAAGCCAACTAAACATTGGCTTAGGGCCTCCAAAAAATTTAGGGCTCCAAAATTTTAACCTTTATTTTTTTTTTCAAATTATAATCCAATTTCAACTTATCCATATATGTAGTTACTTTCCTTTTTTCTTAAAATAATAATGAGATTAATTAAAAGCATAAATGACAAAATAATGGAATTAATGTATCATTCATTGCTTTTGCTTTATTACTAATTAATTTGTTACTTAAAAAAAAATGAATGAATTAACTATACCTTACATTGAGAAAAATTTAGGTGACAAATAGTATATAAAAATTTAATAATATAATTTGCATTTTCAAAAACAAGAAAATATTAGTTTAATCTAATCAAATCTTACATATTTTTCGCCTAAGGTCTCAAATTTTGTAAGACCGGCTTTGGTAAGGATGTTATAGTATGAAAATCGTAAAATATAGGGAGGTTATACTTATTTTTCATAACATAGGGAGGTAGCAGTCAAAACATGGGGGGTTATAATTATTTACCCTTATTTAGTATTGACTTAGAAAGAGATTAAGTATAAATGAAGTTATAAGAGCAAGGTCAATCATTTTCTCCATTTTCCATTCCTCAAACTATATTTTGAAAGATTTACAGTGTTATTTCTCTAACCATCTTTCCCATTTTCCATTCCTCAAATAAAATTCACTTTAAAATAATAACATTTCATTACTAAACTAACAAAAACTAAAAACAATAAAAAAAAAAAAGCAAAAGTAATATTATTTTATTTAATCTTCCAAAATGGGGAATGAATCATTCACCAGGAATCTCATTTTGAGGATATACAATATGAGGAATGGTTGGACTTGATCATTTCCCATATTCATTCCACGTTTTTTGAAATTCCCAAAAATGGGAACCATTGGAATTGCCCTAAGGTAGTTTTTAAGAAGAAAGAGAATTTTATAATAAAGTAAATGGATAAATTAGTTATTTTAATAGTATAGTAATATTTTATTGATTTTGATAAAAATCATCGAATGACAATCATTCGCCATCGGAGTTAATAATATTTATAAAACCTTATAACTTTAAACAGACATACAAAATGACAAATATTTAAATTTGTATAAAATCTCGAAACTTTAAATAGGCATATAGAATTTCTCAAAATTTACGAGGATAAAGAGAACCCAGAATGATAAAAATCCTTGAATGTCAGTCATTCGGCACCGGAGGTAGTATTTATTTTCATATTTAGTTTTATTTTGGTAATGTTATGAGGTCTATAACCGAATAAAGCATTTTTTTTTTACAATTTATATGACATTTTTGTAGTTTTTAATGTATGGTTGCACGAGATAAAACAATAATAAATTTTTAACAATTTTAATCCTTAAAATTTTACGGTATGATACATAAGATTAATTTTTGTTCATAAACATATATTATGTTAAGAAATTAATACAAAAAGGAGATAAAAAAATACAAGAAGATCGTACTATGAAAAATAAAAAATGCAAAGAGATAAATTTTTTTCAAAACACAAAAAAATTATACTGTATTCGAGGAATCACGTTAATTATAATTATGTACACCATATATTTTAATATATAGTTAAATATTAAGATATTATAAACAAATCCTTATTAATTAAAGATTCTAATTCGTGGCAACAAATGCATCTCAGAATAGTATGATATTAAAGGTAGAAATTAGAATTATTCTGCTTGCGTCCGCCACCTTAATCAAATTGCTAATACCAAAAGATGCAACAATTAATATGAAAAGAATGCAACTTGCTTTTTGAGTCACAATACTGATCCAAATTCAAAATTTAAATTCAATCCATCATCACAACCGAAATAAATGCCAAAAGTCCATTTCTTCCAATTTCGAGCAAATATAGGACATGTTTATTTATTTATTTATTTATTTTTTGGTAAAAATAGGACATGTTTATTAGGTATGAGTAATGAATGTATTCTCTAACGCCCATTCAATTTTTAAAATAAATGAAGATATGTCGATTACAAAAACAAATGACTATTTTAAATCGATAATTTAAAAATATACATATATATCTACCACGTCATTACAATTAGCAATGAACAAAACAAACTATATTTAAAATAAAAATATATATAAGTACTTTGATTATTCACGTGATTCTCATTTATATTGCTAAGATATAATTAGAATCAGGATTGTAATAGTATCTAACTATCTATTGATTAATATTCTTTTTAATTAGTTAATGGACAATAATGTCCTTCACCACTTTGTACTTATTCAATAAAGTCACCCCAAGCTAATTATATGTTTGAATTGACTTTTGAACTACCTTAAATTAATTGTATCAATAATCCCAAGTTGTTTAGAAACTATTTATACAATAATTAATTGTTTGGTCAACTTTTTTTGTTAACCTATTCAAAATTTATCTTCCAGGTCTTGTGTGCTCTTATAAATAATATAGAGTTAGGTAATTGTCCCAATTGCAGTTTATAGTTGCAAAATTTAAATTTGTCACATGCCCAATTTAAATAAGAAAAGGTACTCCACATTTTATTATACACTTAATCGTATCCACCGTCATTGAGCCGTTTTCCATAGTTGACTTTCTTGATTAACGTATATGGAAAGTTTACTTTTTATATTTGACAGATTTTTATTAGTCAATAAACGAGTGATTTTCACGTTATTAATTTTTTATTTTGTTATTTGTCTAGGCAGATAAAATGTTAATTGTAAGAGGCATTTCTCACCAAGATTGGAAAACGGCTCTAAACACACGTATATTTTACCATTATCATGTCAAACTTAAACTCAAATTAGTAAAAGTATAACAAGAGTCGTTTTTGTTACTATTGAGTTAATGTGATATTCAACACCATATTTCGACAATTACTGTTATAGTGGTCAGTGTTAGTATTCTAGTGTAACAAGATCAATTAATTAATTTATGTGATCGTAATATTACATTAAACAAGTCAGGAGAGTGGGGAGTGCACGTTTGTTCAGGTTCTATTACGATATCAAAGTCCGAGGGCAACGCCCCCGGGAGCGGGGGTCCAGGGCCGCAGCCCTTGGCGGGGTTGAGCTAGCTCGAAAAGAAAAACTCATTATTTTACCCAATAAGTTAATGTACAATTCATTTTCGAATGAATTTTGTACCTAAAATATCATATTTCGAACACAGTTCATGTCGCACTCGTGACTTGTCTTCACCGAGAAACAAAAAGTTCGAATGTTAAAGTCACGATTGTGACTCTTTTTTTTCCAGCATTGTAGTTTATGTTGACGTTTATTGACTGATCGTTGGATGAAAATAATTGAAAATACACTTATTTTTTAACAGATATATACAGTTTTCTTGATGAAAGAACTGTATGTATTCATTGGCAAAACACATAAGATGGTTCATAAGATTCACAACTTATTTTCATTCTAAGTTCTTGATTTCTTAATTTTATCCGATTAACAAATTTGGTTGAACCAAATAAGTTTCAATCCGAAAATGTTTGTCACGATTTCAGAAATATCCCAAGTATTTCCCAACAGTCAGGATCGTATTAAGCACATGTTAAAAGTGCGACGGTTTAAGACTCACTGATGAAAGGAAACCAAGATTTTATATTATTTATATATTTTTAAGTTTTCAAAACTCTCAAAAATTGTTATAAGTTATTAATTCATAATAAAAACTTTAAAATGATATTGTAATTTATAATTTTTAAATATATTTTATTTTACTTAAATTTTGTTATTAAATATTGTAGAATTATTTTTATTTCGCCTATACTCCCGAAGTAACTTTGCTATTATTAACACAAATCATTCACTTACACCGGGTTAAAACATAAGGCAATTGACTTTTTTTTACAATTCTATAGTAGTATCATAACTTTAATTTTTATGAGATATGTTGCCATGAAAGAGAAGTTCAAAGACGGCAAAATTGACCACCGACCCAAGAAAAATCTAAAAGAAGACAACAATTGATGATTATAAAATAACCAAGTCAAGATCCCTTAACTGGATCAATTCCTATACTATAAAACTAAAACAAGGCTTCAACCATCAACAAGACAACAGATTCTCAATCTTCTCCAAATAACAACAAATCCAAAAAAAATGGGAAATGCTCTAATGTCTTCTACATGTCTGAATAATTCAAGATCAAAAGTGAAGCTAATATTCTTGGAAGGAACTACAACAACCTTAACAGGCAAACACATAGCAGGCGAAATCATGTTCCAGTATCCTGACAAGATGGTCTGTGACTCTGAATCTTTCTTCATTGGTCATCCTCTTCCTTGTCTCGCCATTGATGATCAGCTTTCTCCAGGCCGAACTTACTTTGTTCTTCCCATTGATAAATTCTCTTCTTCTTCTGTTCTTTCTGCTTCATCTCTTTCCGCTTTATCGTCTTCTCCTACGCCTAATTCGCCCATTAAATTCGGTACCGATTGCCCTTTTCAGTACATTAAGGGTACCAACGGTAGGGTTTTGATTAGGGTTTTGCCTGAATTCCTTATTGGCCTTATCAACAGAGGCAAACAAGATCTTGATAATTGTAATTCTGCTGCTAATCATCTTTGTAGTACACCGGAATTGAAGAAACATTATGATCTACTTGTTAGGTCAAAGGATCAGACTTGGTCGCCAAAGCTTGACACCATTTCTGAGCAGAAAATTAGGTATTCGCCTTGTAAATTCTTATGTTTGGAGTGGAAACAGAAAGAAACTTAGTTCTTTAATCTTATTTTATGTGTAAGTTTTTCTTACTGTAGTATAAAAAGTAGATAATTAGCTATGTTTTTGTGTTAGATTTATCAATTTGTACAAAGTTTGATATTCCAAAAGTAAATTAAACACTATATATATGATAATGTCGAACTTGACAATTTTGACAAAGCTTTGACCAATCTTATATAGGTTGAGCTATGCGTGTTCTTTACAGTGACATGTCTCTTAGCCCAAATACGTAATACTAGTCTGGCTGGCCCGTATACAGTAAATATTCAAGGTATAATATATATAAATTTCATGCAAATTTTTATCAAATTCTAAATCTCCCTCAAGTTTCAATTTTATATTATCATGTAAAAACTGTTTCAAATTTTCTTTCTTACACTCCAGATATATAATAGGTATATATCCGGTATATAGTAGATGCGTTAAAACGGTTTTGGTGAATGAGACAACAAACAAGTATATATAGTTGATATATAACATGCATACAATAGTATATATAGTACACATATAACACACGTATATATAATATATGTATAACAAGTATATAGCACAGCGTAAAAATGTAAAATCAAAACATAAGAGCATAAAAATGTAAAATCAGAACATAAAAAACATAAAAAAGTAAAATGAGTCTGTAAGAATGTATTTTTGTAAATATTAAACTCAAACGGGAACAAAATAGACAATTTCCTCACTATATACTTGTAGCCTTGTAAGGAAAATTTTTCTCTAACGATCGAGTCAAATATTAAATGTTTTTCTCAATTGGTATGTCTCTTAGAACAGCGGTATGAGATCATGGGTTTAAAACTCACCCTCCTTTTAGAAAAATTTATTTCAAAAAAAAAATAAATGATTTTTTGTTGGCTCATATTAAATTAATGCTATTGATTTTTGAATCAATGGTTGGGATTAAAAAAAATCACTATAAAATCTTTTTCCCTGCTTGTAATGGTTTGAAGTAAGAGTTAAAAGCTTTTGAGTTTGAGAGATTTGGGACATCTGAGATTGGTCGTTCGTTTTTCCCCCATTAAAATACAACATTGCAAAAATTAAACAAAAATTTGTTCATAAATAGTATATTAACACTATTGCCAGTTGAGCACGATAACCACGATCAACTTGTCATGAAACGAACAAATTTTCATAATTATATTAGCAGTCCAGCAAATTGAGAATTGATACCATGGAGTCATTAAAACATTTTTTTGGTTAGAGGCTTTGTGATAACATTAACCTTTATTTTCAGCCAAACACGCATAGGACTATAGGAGCGCATACACATGAACAAAACTGGACTACTTGAATGTGTTCACTCCATGGAATCAGAATTAGTAGTAAGATACATGACACCAAAATTATGACAATTAATAGTGCTATATACTAAAGGAATGTAGAACTTGGTTAACTAATTTTGGGATGTATGTAAACAGTGCGATCAGTGAACTTGAGAAGCAGCCAATGCCACATAAATGATACATGTACTGTTAGTGAACTCTATGCTCTATTTTTTTGTTAGGAGGTGTTTAAGTTGTTTGATAAAATCTGTTGCCCGTTAAATTTTGAAATTAACCTTGTAATTCTCTCGTCTTTCATAAATTTACTGTATATTTCCTTTAACGACACATGACAACTTTTAATTTGTTCGACTTTTCTTAAAATCATTTTTTCTGATTTTCTTTATCCAATCAGAAGCTGATAAGTGGCGTAAAATGATGCATTCTTTTAGAGTTAAGGTAGCTACAACGTTATTTTAAAAGTTAAGAGGATGACAAATTAATATTTTGAAACAACTTAAAACATCAAGCTTTGTTAGAATAAAATGGTTTATTTATCTATCCTTTTACAAATCAAGACTTATAAAGAACCATGTATTTGGACAATAAAAAAATATAAAATCAACACTACGAGACAAATCTTTAATAAATTTTTTTCTCCATATTTTCTTTCTAACTGGCTGAGAAGTGGGTGGGGCTGGTGAGTCCAACAAGCACCGCCCTCGATACTATGATTACTGTTTAGTGTTTATACTCTCTACACATGAAATATTATAAAATTCTCTATATTCCTCCGTGCTTTCCTATTAACTTTAAATGCATTATTAATGAAATTAGATACAAATTCTGTTTTCTTACCTCTGCAAATAAATAAGTCTGAATGGTTAGCCGTATAAACTATTAATGGTTTCCAAAAAAAAAAAACAATGTTTACAATTTTCTACGCGTGCCACTGAATTTGAATTGATTGATTGTCAATTTTGCCCCCACTAAAGTGGTATGGTTTATCTTGAGATGCAATACGTATTACAAGGCTTTATATTCATTTAGTGTTAGTTGTTCAAATTCCTAAATATATTGATAAAAGTTGCCACGGTTATATGGCCATCATGTTTTTGTTGTTACAACTTACAAGAATTGCGACGTGACTTCACCAGATGCTACAGTAGTTCATGTTCTTTATTTTCCAATGCACTAGAACGAAGTATGCAATGTTATTTATTTTGTACATGTTATTCATTAAGTTCATGTATTATATATAATAATTATTAATGAATTAAAGTATTATAGATACAACCTTATTTCTCATTTTTCATTCCTCAAATCACATTTTGCAGGATTTACAGTATAATCTCTTCGTACATATTCCCTATATTTCAATTCCTCAAATAAAATTCTCTTAAAATAATACTCTCTCCATCTACTAAATATTATCGTTTTAACTAGCTCACAGTTTTTAATATAACAATTAACTAAATAAGGTTATTTACTAATTTACCATTTCATAAATGTCCTATTCTATTTTCAAGACTTCATTAATATGTTCAATAAAAATAATTTGCCAATGTTTAAATATTGATTCATGAGAAATTATATTAAGGGCCAAGTCTAAATGATCGGATCCTTGCATACTTGTTATATGTCTTAAAAGTGAATATAATAATAGAAAAGTAAAAACATAAATTAACTTTTGGAACACATAGCAAGCATGAAAGTATCTGGTCCTTTAGACCTGGTCCTTAATATAATTTCCCTTGATTCCTATAGTCTTCTCATCTTTTTATTGGAGATTGGAATATGGTTATCTTGAAAGTTGAACAAATTAACAAGGGTAAGAATGGAAAACTTAGAGAAAAAGAACATTGAAAATACAAAATGACAATAAAATAAAAAATCAAAATCACTCTAAAACGTCAATATTTACTAGATGGAGAGAGTAATATTTATTATCATATCAATACATATATA
>CATIWQ010391465.1:0-17133 GCA_949673415.1 Euphorbia schlechtendalii
ATATATATATATATATATATATATATATATATCAGAGCGTAAAAAATGTAAAATCAAAATATAAGAGCGTAAAAATGTAAAATAGGAACATAAAAAACATAAAAAGTAAAATGAATTCTTGAGAATATATATGTATAAATAGTCTACTAAAACAAGAACAAAATCGATAATTTCACTGATAGTTAAATCTCAAGATTGGTCCATAGGCCAATCAAATAATTTTTTTTATATATTATTGAATAAATAGTTATTATAAAATAATTATAGATAAATGTACAATCACAAAATTAAATTTGCATGATTAACTTTACAACAAGAATATTTTTATTAGGATTATATATAATAAAAACATATATATTTAATGTATTATTATTATGTCGGGTCGGATGAGACTTAGGTTTTCATATTACAACCAAATTCATCTTATACTTTGTTCAAATCACTTAAGGTTCAAGTCGGGCCGGTTATAAATCAATTTGTCCCGAACTCATCCCATGATAGGCAGACCGGTGGCCTATGCCTAGGTTCAGTTATTAGGATGCTTTGCAATATAAAACACACAATAATGAAGACTTTATGATATTAAAGTACAGGGCTAGTCTTGGACACATGTTAAGGGTGTGATAACATAATGCTCACGATCAAAAGGACCTATATGTTTTTCATTAGGCCAAATACATCATTTCCCCCCTGAAGTTGGCTCAGAAAGCTGGATAACACCCTCAACTTTCAAAAGGACCAGGTACCCCCCTAAACTTGGCAAAAAAGACCAATTACCCCCCTTAACTTGGCAAAAAGGACCAATTACCCCCCTCAACTTGGCAAAAAGAACCAATTACCCCCTCAAAGCCACGTGTCAACTTCTGGTTCAAACTAACTAGATTCTGACACGTGGCATTGAGGGGGTTAACTGGTGCATTTTAACCAAGTTAAGGGGGGTAACTGGTCTTTTTTGCCAAGTTGAGGGGGGTAACTGATCCTTTTGAAAGTTGTGGGTGGCATCCGGTTTTTAAAGCCAAGTTGAGGGGGAAATGATGTATTTGGCCTTTTCATTTTACATACATACATACATACATACATACATACATACATACATACATACATACATATGTATATATGTATGTATGTATGTATGTATGTATGTATGTATGTATGTATCTTATATGTATATATATATGTAAGATCTAAAAACCTTTATAAATTTTTTTAATTTAAAATAACAGATTTATAATGGTATTTATTTATTTAAACAAATTGTTAAGTAATTGTCTTAACTTAGCGGTTGAAGTTGAAGTTGTGATGCGAGATGTTATAGGTTTGAGTATATGTACGGGGTGGGTTAATGATTATCTTTTTTACTAATGTAAGTGATACTACGCAAATTATTTTAAAAACTTGTTTGAACATATTTCAATTTTAGATAAAAAAATATTTATTATTGGAGTCGTTGTTTCTTGTTTTGCCTGTGATTCTGTAATATTCAGCCCTGTTAAAGTCGGAAGGCCTTATGAGCATTCTTTCAGGCAAACTGGAGTAAGGGTTAGTCTTGAGCAGGGTGCAAGGGGTGCAACCGTCTAGGGACCATTGTCAGAAAGGACCCAAAAATATTTTTGTGTTCAAATTATTAGTTAATGTTTAAAAGATAAAAATAAAAATTAATCAGTGTTAAATGAATTGGTAAGTCAATTATTAAATATATGACATGTCTTAAGATCAATTCTTAGGTTCCCCATTATGTCAAATTTTTTATTACTATTTCTTTTACCGAGGATTCACTATTACTAATTTCTATATTATTTTTTCTAGGGTCCTCATTCGTTAAGATCGGGCCTGACTGGAGTAAATGAAACAGGTTGGTCTCCATACCTTGCTATGAATACATCGACTTGTACATGCACAAATACATCAACTTATACATGCGTAGAAAAAATTTATTGTGTTTACAAATCTCTGTTTAGGAGCTATTTTGCTACTTCAGCTCGATTTATTCTGTCTAAGCAAATATCTAGACACATTTTTTAAAGATGCCAATATTTATCATAATAATAGTTTAAAAATTAACCCTCAACAATATTAGTTCAATTGATAAAACTATCGTATATCAAAGTCTTCTAACATGGGAGTCTCGTTTTAAGTCTCAGACTGAAAAAAGTGAACTCTAAGGCAAAAAATAAAATACCAATAAAAATTTTGTATAACGCAATTTTTATCAAGTAAGATTTATGAAAAGATACATATTTTATTTTTTATTTGAACTCGCCTGAACTTGACATTTTTGCCGACAACTCCCTGACTTTAACTTATTTATATTCGACTTTTGAACTTCGTAAAAGTGCATGCACCTAAAACCGATTGAATTTCACTTGGTAACTTTTAATTGATTTGACATTCTTTAAAGATGTATTTATTTTGATATTCTCTCTCAACATACGTGTATGGAACAAACTTGAAATTTGTAAAAGTGGATGCATAATATACCGACTGAATTCCACTTAACAATTTTTGATTGTTTGACTTTCTTCAAGGATATCTTTATTATAATATTCTCTATCAAACTAAAAACTATCACATACGTTCATGGAACAAACTGATACAATTTTATCTTAGTCATGAGATTAAGAGGAACAATCAAAAGTATAGCGTCCCTTTGACAAAAAAATTTCAACTGCAAACAGTTATTTTGAGTAATTTGATTAATAATCTGAAAACTGTACTAGTGTAATTGAATACCAACTGACAACAAGTAATGATTTGTGTTTTTGGAGATTTTATTAATACTATATTTTAATTCTGCCACATATCTTTTATCGATAGTTTAATTGTTTATAATATGTCTACTTAACAATAAGTAATTTTGTAATCTCCGCTTAATTAATTATTTTTGTCACCATCTTCAAGAAGCAATAGGAACAAGGTCTAAGTTGGACTAATTATTAAAATAAAGTTCAATTGACCATTTTTATTAAATATTTTTAATCACCACGCTCTAGGAATCTAAACAACCAGATCTTTGGTGTTGTAAATGTATTATATTATAGTGGTTAAGTAGACAATCAACCAATGTATTAAGAGGTGTTTCAAGTTGTTCTAAAAAATTTATTATCCCCCTAAATTTTTAAAATGATATCGTAGCTACATCAACTTTCAAGAAATTAATCACTGAACTTTACATGTCAGTTTATGGTTGGTTTGCCTTTTAAAAAATATCATTTATTTTGATTATTTTTCTTCAATAAGAAATTATTAGGTGGGTTCAAGAAACAGGTGTACTTTTTCAAAGTTGAAGTAGGTACGTATCATTTTATAAGTTCAATTGAGTAATAAGTTTTTGAGACAACTTTAAACACCTACAGATACGACATGAATAATAATATTAGGCGTTAATATATGTTGTATATAATTGGGAAAAGCAACAATATAAAATCTTGAAAGTTGAATTAGCACTTTATGGTTATTTTACAAACTTTTTATTACTGCTTGAAAGTACTGATTATTATTTTATAACAACAAAACAAGTAGTATTAAAAAAAACTTGAAACATGTATTGTATGCATTTTCTTCTTGGAGTTTTGTTAATTTGTTTTCTCGGTATACGGTGTTTGTTGGGTATATTTATTGTTTTTAATAAAATTAAATTCTACCTGTTAAATTTATTAATTTAAGAGTAAATAATTATAACTTTCGGAATATTAACCAAATATATTAATTACTTCTTATGTTTTGAAAAATTACTTATATCTTCTTATGTTTTATCTTTGTCATACTATAATTAATATCTTTGAATCTTATTTTATATGTTAATCTATCATAATTGTTAACATAACAAGTATATGTTGGTTTATATACTTTTATTTTGTTACTAAAATGAGGTTTGTAATCGTAAAAAGTATTTTTTTGCAATTAGTAAGACTTTTTTTATACATTCAATATATGATTGCACAAGATAAAATAACAATAAAATTTTTTTGTACACATTTTAAGATATGATATATAAGACTAATATTTGTTCATAAGCATATATTATGTTAGGAAATTCAATATAAAAATGAATATTACAAAATATAAAGAGGTTATAGTATGACAAAGACAAAACACAGGGAGAAATAAATAAATTTTCAAAACCACCATTTTAAAAATCCCAGCCTAGGCATTATTTTGAGGTTCGCCACCCGACTACGTCTAGCGCTTGAACCCTACCGACCAGCGCCTAAGTCCCGCTTAGGCCCCTTATTAATCCCCGCCTAGACCTTTAAAGGCTCTGGCTCCTGCGCCTGGTGCTTTTTAAAACACTATTCAAAACACAAGAATGTACTAGTATATTAATAAAAACATAGGGAGATTATAATTATTTGTTTTTAATTTAATATTAATTTATTCAGGCGAGTCCTAGTACATATACAATGTGGATGCAAGCTTATTTGAGGAGGTTTTTGTTCGTGACATGGATGCGTATCACAATCGCCTTTGTGTGAAATGTCATTTTCTCTTCAACTACAATTCAATTAAGTTTAGTTCAGTTAAATTTAATAAAATTAAGTTAAGTTCAACTATGTATAGTTATAAATTCACACTGAAATAAGTTCAGTTCAGTTCAACTTTCAGAAGTTGAAGATAACAAATCTTTTTGTGGGAGTTCGATGTATGATATTTTTGGAAGTGGGGGATCTTGAACTTGTAGAGGCATTATGCAGTAGTATGGTCTTTAATTGGATTAAAAATTAGAACATTCAACGTATGTGTACTTTTAATTTAAATGCTTTTCAATTTTTAGTTTTCGGTTAACTAAAAAATGTATTTGCTAGAAAATGTTGATTATCCACTAGCATTTATTCCAAATTCTTTAAACCGAATTTAAACATTGACTATTAAATTATTAATTACTTATTTAAATTAGAAGTAATTTTACATGTATTACAATACATTAATGATGGAATATGATATGAATGCAAAAATTCGTTTCTTCCATTTTTAATATTTTCACAGTTTTGCAGTTCAATATTATTAATAATATTGCCAAGGATTGTGAGTTTATCATTTTTTTCATTTTAAACGACTTGTACCTACTTTTGATAAATTGAGCTGATAATAATGATGATATGAAGTTTTTTTAAAAAATAATTGGATTTTAAAAGTTATAAAGAGACCCTACCTTAATGCTTTGTATTGAAAGAGAAACCTGATCATTAAACCATTGTTTGGTGGTTGCGAGTTAGAGATGAAGTTAATAACCTTGATTATTTTAAAACCACAGTCAACAAAAAATTGTTCCTTTGTGATATTTTTTTCCCTTTCAATGACAATGAATCGAAGAAAAAGCAATTTGTCAAAAGAGGAATGAAATTAATTACACCATCATAAAAGCTCTTTCACGTTGCGTGGTGAAATTGACTTGCAAACACAATTTCACATGTGCTTCCCCAATTTATTTAATCCAAAAGAAGATTATATTATTAATGATAGTTATACACACCAAGGCTTGTTCTAGACATACATTAGGGATGCGACGAACAATGTACACGATTAAAAAATATCAAAATTCTTTGATTATATTTATGCATGCATGTAAGTTTTAATCTTTTTATTTATTGTAAATGAATTAACATTGTTGCTTAAAATAAAATAAATTTAAAGGATTTTATTTCATGTCATTTTTTAAAAATCAAATAAAACTTTATTTCTTAATTCATCTACGATCTTCGAAATTTCAGATATGAGCTTTTAGATCTAAATCTAATTTATTTATTACCATTATTAATGCCTTTTATACTATAATACCATGATATGAGCTTATTTGACATGAATGTTAACAAACTTGTATAACAATCAATATCATTCCACAAAACAATACCGAACTTCTCATTTAACTACTTCAAATAAATAAACTACTATATAATAAACTAATGATATGATAATAACCCATTAAATTACAAATAAAATGAAATGATGTAGAGCATGATACCATAACGCTGTGTTGGAGTCGAAAATGTTTAATTTTAATTTAATTTATAAATTCAAAACTCTATAAATTAATAATGTTAGGATCATGGAATTTTATTAATTTAGCAAAGTATTAATTAGTCGCGTAAATTAATAATTATTAATTTATAGAGCATGTAATTTATATCTCTATAATGTGAATATGTATGAAATACATGAATTTAATTAATAAGTATTAATCATGCATATTAACTAAATTCATGTATTTTCATTGATAAACTTTTAGTATTCCATACATATTTCAAGTTAAATGTATAAATCTACCCAACTATTAATATAGTTACATGTACTAATATTAACTAAGTTACTATGTAAAGAGAGTTACTACATATAACTCTACAAAACAAAAGAAAAAAATGGCTTCTCATCTCAAAAGTATAAAAAAATCAACCATGAAAGATGATATACGTAGAGAATTATGTGAGTACAAACAACAAAATCCAGCATGCACTCAAAAGCAATTGCAACAATAGGTGTCAGAGAAGTTTAATTTGCAAGTTAGTCAAGCTACAATATCAAATACGATCAAGAGGTTAGCAAAGTATCTATCAGTTTCTGACATT
Source organism: Euphorbia schlechtendalii (assembly GCA_949673415.1). NCBI lineage: Eukaryota > Viridiplantae > Streptophyta > Magnoliopsida > Malpighiales > Euphorbiaceae > Euphorbia > Euphorbia schlechtendalii. Next base: position 6,561 of record CATIWQ010391465.1, read on the forward strand.
CCGAAAGATGATGCCAAAAGACATAAAGCTTCCTTTTACAATATGAAAACTCTACACGGGATTTTCTCAATGCTCTAAGAAAGGTTAGTGATAAGATTTAAGATGATATTAATTTTAAAAAGAAACAAATAACATTAGATTCATATTTTTAAAAATCTTCGTAGATTAGTTATGAATTATATGAAATATATTTTTACAAATTATAAATTATTAATTTATATGTCAAATGGGACCTATATGAATTTATTTTTTCGTATTATCTTATAAATTTAGCGAATTATTAATTTACCACGTTGATCCCGACTAGGGACGGGAGAAAATGATTATTTTAACGAGATTATTAATTTATCGAGTATTATTGTAAGAATAATGTAATTTAATTATGTGCCAATTGTATACATATATTGACTTAATTAATGAGCTAGAGGCGGCTTTTCGAAGCAGATTGTATTCAGTTGAGATCAATTCATCCAAGAGACGTACACCAAGTTGCCTTCATGCTAATTTTCATTTAAAGATATCATTACAATTTTAATTAGTTTTATTAGAAATATTGGCAAACGTCATGATTATTTAACAAATTTTGACAAAATACTAGTTCATTATTTAACAACTATTATTTCTTTTCGGCGCTAACTGTATTTTTTTAATTAAGTATTTGCTAGTTAATAATAAATAAAATACTTTAACTATGTTGGAGAAATAAAATTACTACTCTACTCATTAATAACGACAACAATGTAAACAATAACCATTAAACCAACCAAATCAATTCCAAAACAAAATTTGAGAAACCATGGGAAATGAAAAAAAATAAAAGAAGAATATGAGTTGGCGTTTCATGGGTTGAGGAGTCGTCGTTTTGTATTGCTTCATATTTTGAAAGGGTCAGAGGCCAAGTGCCAACCTAAAAGCCAATACTTCCACTTTTTAATTTACTTTATCCTTACTTTCTTTATCTAATAGTATATTTTTTTCTCGACAAAAAACGTACACCACTCAACATGTATATATAACTATTACTAACACCATAATTTAATCATTCAAATTATTAGTATGTTAACTAAAATTTTGTTTTTCAAAAAAAAGAAACTAAAATTTTGAGATCTTCTAAAAACTAAAAGGTCAAGTTCATCTTGTTTGGATGATGATTTGTCATGTTTTACTAAAGTACAGTACGCAATGATGGAACTGGGATTCCGTAAGAGGAATGATGAACTTTAACTTTATAAAAAAAAATCTAATTGAACTCTTTGTTTACTTTTTAACGCAATTTAACCAGAAAAAATCCTAAATGTTTATGTAAAAGTCATTAATAACTATTGCTTATATTTCTAAAAACAAACTACTCGTAGATATCAGACAATCTTTTTTGGATCTATTTATAATAAAAAGAAAATTATTCTAATTGCAATAAAATTTGTTAATCATGTGCATAAAAAATTACTTAATAGAGAAGCCCCGGTATTAGATTACCGGGTAACTGCAAATTTTCATCCTCTTCCATTAGTGAAAGATAATTTTAAATTATAAATAAAAAAAATGCAATAATAAAATAAAATGTTATATTTACATAAAAAAATTAAATACATAAATAATTTTGGTATTCTATTTTTATTTTTTCTACAGCCAAATCTACATTAACTTCATTTTTTTATCAAGTAACTTAAGATAATATCATGTTGAAAATAATATTTATCATAATGATATTATTCTCTTCATATCATTATATCATATTAAAATTATTATTTAACGAATATGCACTTTAAAATTAATATCTTATATTAATTAGTTATACAATTGGGAATATGTTATAAAAAAACTAGTTAAAAATTGATGGTATGAGCTCATATTAGCAAAAAGGTAACAAAAATAATGAAAAATAATGTTGAATTTTGTAATCAAGATTCAAAATATCTTGTCCACCTACGTGTCTCTAACAAGGGTAAATCTATCAAAATCAAAAGTTCAAAGAAAGTCACTGAAAACCAAGGGTGTAATGCATATATTTTGTTCCAGAACTTGAACTAAAAAATTAAATGATCTCTTGAACTTTAAAAAGCATTCCCGAACTTGTTAGAGCATCTCCAATAGTTACTTTATTCTATGCTTATGTGGCATATGAAATAGACATTCAAATTAATGACAAGGATAAATAGACTAGACATTTTATAAATTTACCACAATAGATTGTGGATTCTAATTGTCTATTTGACCTTTAATTTATTATTTCAAATTAAGTAACAACCAACCAATTGAAACCAATTGAGCATTAAAATAATATTTAATTGATGAGTCATCTAGTCTATTTGATTATCTATTTATGGACAATCAAATAGACAATGTTGATAATAAATAATGACACATCATCTAGACTATGGTGAATAGACAATCTATTGAAGAGCTAATTTTTGATATAACGTCTATTGATGCTTATATGTCAAGAATTGAAATAGAATAGACAAGCTATTAGAGATGCTCTTAAAATTGTATAACCCCTTACGTCTACGTGGCAGCATATCTGTCAATGGCTGACTTTGGGATGCGTTTTTGACTGAAAATTTCAGTCTTCTTCCAGTTCCAATATCCACTCCTCTAAATCCCGAATTCCAAAACCTTCAATTTCATTTCAAATCTTTGATTCCTATGTTTAACCCCTCAAGCAATGGAAGGAAACAATGTTTTTTCGCCTTTCCCTTCTTGTTCCCGTAATTCTTGCCTATCCGATTTCAGGTTTGCTCTGACGGAAGAAGAGTAGCAACAAAGAATGGGTTTGTTACAATTTGTGGTTTTTGTTTGATTTATTTTCAGTTTTGATACTTCCCTTTGGTTAAATTGTGAGCTCGTGCTTTTTTTGAAGGTGATTTGATTATTTAATTTTAATTCTTGAAAGAATTAGAAAGAGATGGTGGAAGAGAAGCTCGATTTTTGAAGTGGTTTTGAGAGGGTTTGTGAGATTGTGTGAGTGAAGGAAGTGAAATGATGGTTGGAAGTGAAAGAAGGCTGGTCGGAGGTGAAAAGAATGTGATCGTTAATGAAAGAAGAAAAGTTGAAGGAGAAAAGAAGTTGTAAAAGGGAGGTCGAAGAAGATGTGTAATTCTCAAAAGAATAAGAATTTGAGGGACTGAATTGAATTTTTTAATTGTTTTTTGAAACTTTTCCACATACGTCATGTGTCCGTTAGTTATTGGTTTGACTTTTCCATACATGACATGTGGTAGGCGTGTGAGTTACATTGTCCATATGTTGAGTGGTTTAGTCACTTGCAGGGGGTTATGATATGCATTTATGACAAGTTCAGGGGGTAACAAGGTGTTTTTTAAAGTTCAGGGGGTCATTTGGCTTTTGGATCCAAGTTCAAGGGGTAAACTATGCATTAGGCCAAAACAAAAGGCATTGTTTATCTTATTCCATGGTTCCTCATATGACCATCGTCGATCTCTATCGTCTTGAAAAATTTTATAACTAAGGGTGGCTTCGTTAAGCAGCAAAACTGGTTGGAGGCATTTTGCATAGAACCAGGGGAGACGGCCTCCTGTCTGGAAAAGGGTTGTGAGATATCCTTGCATCTTGTAACTTAACATCCATCAACATATACATTATGTATTTTGTCTATGTCAAAAAGATACCTTTCTTTGTTTGGGAGATTTCCACTCTTAAAAAGAGTCTCGCTAGGCCTATATCCTTAATAGTGATGTGCAAATGCAAATGTTCTATGAAAAGTTGAATTTCTGTAGAATTGGAACCACATACCAATATATCATCCACATAAATTGCAACTACTAAGAAGTTCATATCACTAGGATTAAACAATCTCCATTCATAAATATTTGAAACTCATAGTTTGTCAATGCCTAAGATGACTCTTTATGCCATTATCTCTCGGCTTGTTTTTAGCCATATGATAACTTTGATAACTTGCAAACTTGTGATGAATCAACTTTATCATAACCATTCGAAGGAACTAAGTAAAAGTTTTCATCAAGAAATTCATGTAAGTATACGTTGTTCACATCCACTCGATGGACATCCTATTTCTTCATTGTTTCTAAGGCTATTAACAATCAAATTATCACCATTCAAGCTATGGTACTAAAGCTTTTAGGGTAGTCTATGCCAAGGTTTTAATTGTACCCCTTAAAAACAAGTCTTGCTTTAAATTTGTTAATGTGCCCTTTTGGTGTGTACTTTATTGAACACCAATTTTGATTAAATATGACTTTTTCTTAATGGTCGTGGAACTAATTGCCATGTATGGTTTTCTTTAAGTATAGAAAGATCTTTATGCATTGCAAAATCCATCTTGGTACCATAATAGCTTTTGAGTAACTCTTTGGTTCCTTTTCATGTATGATATTGAGTAGAGATTATGACTTATCTATATAAAAAATACGAGGATAGCATTTTGTAGCTGCATTTACAATATAATCCTTCATCATTGTAGTCTGGATACATTTCTGCTTGATCTTCTAAGAGGCACACAATGGCAAGTGCTGGTGGCTTGTATTCTGCATAAACTTGTTGTGATTGTGAATTCTGTAAAAAAAGGAACCCTTTCTTTTCACCTCTGATTAGAAGCAATAACTGCCTTGGGTATTTAGTTTGGTAAAAATCATCACCTCTCAATTTCTAACCCTAAACTCTAAGATTCGAATGCCAAACAACAAAAAACATGAAAGTTCTTGTAGTCTGGTAACTTTTCATACAACTTCATATAAGGGAAATCCCATTTTAACATCTTGCTTGGAAAAATATTAGAGATTGTAGCAACATGGAGAATTGCTTCCCCCCAAAATCCATGAGTAACACTTGATTGAACCAAGAAAGCCCTTGCAATATTCAACAATGTTCTATATCTCCTCTCTACCACACCATTTTGCTGTGGTATGTAGGGGCAACTTCTCTTATGTAATTCCTCTCCTAAAAATAGTTGTTGACTGTCAAAATTCATGAACTCAATTCCATTGTTAGTTCAACCACCTTTACCAGTTTGCCAAATTGTGTAAAAATCATATTAAAAAAATCCTTTATAGCCTTAACTGTCTGCAATTTGCGTCTAAGTAAAATGACCTATGGATGTAGTGTAAAGTCATCTACAACAATAAAAAAAATCTTGCATGAGTTTTTGAGGGTTTCTTGTAAAGCTCCCAAAGATCTATGTATGCAATACTTGAAATGAAAATGAGTTGAAAAGATTTTCTAGTTTGTTTTGCTTGTGGACAAATATTGCATTCAAAGTTTGTAAATTTCAATAGTATGCTAGTATATGCATCAAAACTGCAATAAAAAAATGTCAAATCTTCAGATTTCATACATTAAGATCTGAATTACATTTGTTAGAAATAAAATAAGAGAAAAATATCTCTGTAATACTTGAATCAAATAAAGTGAGGTCCAACTCGTGCAATCCTCATTCCTTCCATCCCATTGTTTGCACTCTATTACTGTCAATACTCTATAGATAACCAAAGTTTTTGTCAAAAAATATTGTTATATTTTCATCCATCAATACAACACTTATTGATAACAAGTTATGTCTGAAATTTGGCAAGTATAGCATATTATTCAAAGCTAGGCTATCATGAAGTTTCACATCTCCTTTATATCTTACTTTTTTTACTTGATCATCGAGAAAAACACATTTTGATGACAATCAGTCAATTTATTGCTTTTAAACATACTCCTATTGACATACATATGTGTAAATGCACCACTGTTTATAATTTATTCATACATACATGATTTAACATGATGTTTACTGAGTAAAGATTGGTTATAAGATTTCTTACCAAAACATGATCCTTTTGTGTCACTATGATGAAAACCTGCACTTCCTGCAAAAGCTGTAAATTCAACATCATTAAAAGGTAAATCATTCACAAATATCACTTTTTCCATATCTCCACTTCCTTTAGGCATGTGCCTTATAGAATTTTCTTCCTCTTCTGAAGAAATTAAATATGTCTCATCTTCAATAAAAAAAGGCAAGCTTTATTTTCTTTGGTTCTTTATACCAATCTGGATAGCTTATTAGCTTGAAATAAGAGTCTTTGGAATATTATGGATTGTTACGGTGACTAAATGACCAATTATTAGTAGAATATTTCTCATACTTCTTTAATCTGGATTTATTTATGTTAGGGTTGTTTTTATATCTTGAAAAATTCATAATCCCAATGGAATTGTTAATGTAGAATTCTCTCTACTTTTCAATACTTACGATCACAGAATAAGCTCGATTCAAAGAAGGAAGATTCTCCATAAGAAGTAATTGGTTGATAACATGTTCATAAATGTCACTTAGTCCCATGAAAAATTGAATTAATTTATCTTCCTCTCTCAACTAAGAAGTTTTTTTTATAAGTATTGCATACACAGTCACAATGACATACATGATCAAGCCTTAAGATTTAAAGTTCATTCTAATAACTCTTCAGTTTATTATATTTATTGTTGGATACAAATTCCAGAGATAAGTTTTTGTTGTTTTTAAGTAAAGGAGTTTTCTTGGTGTTAGAGTCTTCAAAAGGTTCGACATCTCAAAGGATAAGCCAATGAACCTCAGCAAAAGTACTTATCATTCTCTGAAGATGAGTTGTATCAGAAGATTTATTTCTTCAGAAGATCTCCAAGGACAAAATGGTAAAAATACTCTTTAATCACGAAAGTTGATTTCATCAGTCATCGCATTAAATGCCGCCGGGCGAAAAAGTCTACTCCTGAGAAAAGGATGAAACGGTTTTGTAGTACAAGAAATAAAAACACTCATTCTCCCTCATAGCAGACAACCATACATTGTGGGGATCAATATTTCCCCTCTCAATTTACATATCCAAACCTCACCTTGATTTACATTAAACAACTGAGTCTAAACGGAAACATCAACGGCTAAATCTCAAGAGATAATGGGAAAAATTCTTGCTACCTTCCAAGCTCAACGAAAACTATCTTGAAACCTATAAAGGGAGGTTTATTCCAGTAGAAAAATTGGTGAAGTATTATCAATTAAGAGCAATCAAGCTATCGCAAATGCAAAGCTTCACTTCTAAATCCTCTAGCAAACATCAACTCTAATTCTTTTGTAATTGAGTTTTACTAAATCATTGTTCAAAAACTCATTCCTTTATTTTCTACAAAAATTGTAAATACTAGCTTGAGTACTAAGTTAGTGTGAGGGAGCTTAGATACTAAGAGAGAAGGGTACTCTATGTATTGGGAAAGCTATGAGCCTAGATACAACAAGAACAATACTTTTGTATTGGAAAAGCTCAAATTTGCTGTGATTGTTGGGCTGTACTTCAATCAAAACACCATCATTGTAGTGATCTGTTTCTTCACCCAAAGAAGAATCAATAGTGAATTAATTCTTAGACAGAGTCTCCAAGGACTAGATTAGGCAAAGGCTGAATTAGTATAAAAACCTGAGTTTGTAATTTTCTTTCTCTCTGATATTAACTTTCACTTCATATATAATCAATCAATGTTACTTGCTTAATCTAAGGGCCTCAAGATAAATCAAATATTGGGGTCTTTTGATAAAAACTACAAGTTAGTTGTTTATTCAGAAGAAGTTTTAGAGGTAACATTCTGCATTACTTTTGAGTGGTGCTTTAAACTTGAAAAGAGTCATTCACCCTTCTCTAACTTGTTTATCACCGGGCCCAACAATTATGTATGACCGATTTATCACCTTATGTAAGAAGATTCAAATTTCTCTTGAGTTGATACAACATATGTCCATTATTCTCTCCAAACCTTTTCTCAAACTCCTTAAAAAAGTCTCTAATTATTTCTACATACGGAAAATCTTCACTTAGTTTCTTGGACATTGAGTTTAAGATCTAGGGAAGTCACAAGATAATTTGATTTTCCCACCGCTTGTACTTTGCATCATCTTCATTAGGATTTAGGTCAATTATGTGATGTATTTCAACTTCTCCTTGGTGATTAAAGCTCTTTTGATTTTTTTACTTCATGGTAAAAAGGTGTTGATAGTCAGTAAAGAACTCATAAGAGTGAGGCCTGGTGCAAACTTGATTTCCAATAATCATAATCTTAAGGTCATCAACGAATCTAGTTTTCTCGGTTAGCCCAATTTCTATCAAGACTTAAGACACGAGCCTAGGATATTTTTGTCGTCAGACATTTTTCTGCTCTGATGCAATGTAAAAAATTAATGAACTTCAAGAGTGTTGGACTACTTGAATGAACACGTAAAAAATGTTGAACTCATCTAAAACAACAATTAACTTGAGTAAATATATACATTCATCATTATTGTTTTATTTAGTGGGTTCCTAAAATCCGCCCCGTAAAAACCACCCAATTTTTTCCTTTTGCTGACAGTTTTTCCCTCTTATAAAAATTGAATTTTTTCTCTTTCAACATTTCATTTTCTCTCTCAACCTTTTATCTTTTTCCTCAAGCTCTCAACTTCTTTCAAAAATCTCTACTTCCAAGTCATTCAAATCTCAATCTTTCAACAAAATCAACACAAATCATTTAATAGCAACATATGATGAAGGAAATCCCATCAATCTAATATTGGGTAAGTTTTTATTTTGTAAAATTCTATGAAAACAAACTTAGAACCCTAATTCTCAAAATCTCACTTCCAAACATCCCAAATCTTAATCTTTCAACAAAATCAACACTAAAATCATGTGAAAGCAACATAGTAAGAAAGAAAAATCACAAATCATTCTCGGTTAAGGTTTTATTTCACAAATTACTGAAAAAAATATCGTTTGACAGAATAATGTGACGAAATCTACAAGAGCAACCACTGTATATTTTTCATTATATAATAAATTCACAAATTGCAAGAAAACCTCATTTTTAACTTATTTCCAACTAGAAATGATTACCATTTAAACACATATCACTCCAAGCTAGTCTAAATATGTGAATACAATTAGTAGATAGGTTGTGACAGGCGAAATCAACCAATTTGTTAGTTGACAGATTGTGACAGACGAAATCAACCATTTTGTGGTACTTGTTGTATGTGAATGAGAACCGATTTTACTTTCATTGTTAGTCACTATATTGCAAGATAACCTCATTTAAACTTATTTCCAACCAGAAATGATTACCATTTAAACACATATCACTCCAAGCTAGTGTAAATATGTGAATACAATTAGTTGACAGGCAGTGATAGACGAAATCAACCATTTTGTGGTAATTGTATGTGAATGAGAATGATTTTACTTTCATTAGTAGTCACTATATTACAAGATAACCTCATTTCAATTTATTCCCAACTAGAATTTGCTACCATTTAAACACATATCACTCAAAGATGGTGTCAATATGTGAACACAATTAGTTAATATATTGTAGCATACAAAATCAACCATTTTGTGGTACCTGTATATGAATGAAAACTTATTTTACTTTCATTGATAATCACTATACTACAAGATAACCCCATTTGAACTTATTCTCAACTAAAATTGACTACTATTTATATACATATCACTCAAAGCTAGTGTAAATATGTGAATACAATTAGTTGACAGGTTGTGACAGACGAAATCAACTATTTTGTGGTACTTGTTGTATGTGTATGAGAACCGATTTTACTTTTATTGTTAGTCACTATATTGCAAGATAACCCCATTTTAACTTATTTCTAACCAGAAATGATTACCGTTTAAACACATATCGCTCCAAGTTAGTATAAATATATGAATACAATTAGTTGACAGGTTATGACAGACAAAATCAACCATTTTGTGGTACTTGTATGTGAATGAAAACTGATTTTATTTTCATTGGTGGTCACTATATTGCAAGATAACATCATTTAATCTTATTCCCAACTAGAAATTGCCACCATTTAAACACATATCACTCAAAGATGGTGTAAATATGCAAACACAATCATTTAACATATTGTGACATATGAAATCAACCATTTTTTGGTACTTGTATGTGAATGGAAACTTGTATAATTTTTTTAAAATACTTTATTTCAAATTAATAAACATTATCTTTAATTTTATTGTGTTTGTGTTGCATAAATTACAATTAAGTTAGTGAATTTATTATCAAAATGAAAAAATACATATTTATCGCTTTTGTAAATCTTTGTCGCTTCCGTAGATCAGTGCGACAAAGATCTACAAAAGCGATAATAGGTACTTTCTCATTTTGATATTAAATTCACTAACTTAATTGTAATTTATGCAATACAAATACAATAAAATTAAAGATAACATCTATTAATTTGAAATAAAGTATTTTAAGAAAATTATACAAGTTTCCATTCACATACAAGTATTACAAAATAGTTGATTCTGTCTGTTACAACCTATTAAATGATTGTGTTCGCATATTTAAACCAACTTAGAGTGATGTGTGTTTAAATAGTAGTCAATTCTGGTTGAGAATAAATTCAAATTGGGTAATCTTGTTGTTGGTTTTTGAAGGATAATAAGTTTTGTAAGTTCTGAGTTCAGAAGAAAGCCTCAGAATGAAGCCTCATCTGGAGAACATGAAGTCATCAGAGGAACTATAAAGTCCCAGAGGTCATAAATTTCAGAGATGGAATTAGGTAAATATTAGA
>CATIWQ010391472.1:0-15617 GCA_949673415.1 Euphorbia schlechtendalii
TTGCAATTTCAAAGTTTGCCGAATTTCAAAAGTTTGCAGAAGCATTAAGAGAGGGGGAAAACAAATTATCATCCTAAGTTGATGATTTAGAATTAAATAATGCACATGTTGCCTCAGATTCAGGTATTGGAGGATTATCCCATAAAACTTCCTGTTACTGGAAATCATTAGCAGAGCATTACATAGAAAGAGAATGATATTATGAAGAACAAACCTATAGAGTCAGCCACATTTTTTAAAAGAGCAACTTCAATGAAAATCAGTGGCTCGCCTGAGACATGCGAATTTATAAATCAGAACAAATGAGTTATCAAGAGAATCAATTCAGTTTTAACAATTAGCCAAACCTAAACTTAGTTACCTAATAAGATAAAAAAAATAGAGACAAACAAGTCTTCTATAACAACTAGACAAATCAGAACATAAAAATCAGTTGTACTAAACATACACAGATCATAAAATCAAGTAAAGAAAGAAAATTTTAACCAAAAATGTCACCACGCTCTTCCGAGACTCTGTATAAGGCAGTAATTCACTTGGTTTGAAGCAAGTGGAATACCTCTTCCTTAAGCTTATCATAAACATAACGGAGTCGACTCTCTGAATTGAATAGCTACTTGAGATTTTTATAATATATATGAAAAAATTAAAATCAAGTTCATTGACTTACAAACCTACCGCTATAGTTTGAAACACCGATAGCCTGTACCAAGCCCTGCTCCACTGTATCTCCCAATCCATCAAGATATGTTGAAATGGACTCTCGATTCAAATCTTAATCTAACAAAGGTGAACCCAACAGTAAAAGGGTGCCAAAAAAATTTACCTTCGTTACAAAGTTGCTTAAAGTCCTCCCTTGATTCCCCTCTGCTTCTTCTGGAAAAATTACCTGGTCCTTCCAATTAGAAAATCACATGGTTTTTCGGTGTTTATTTAATGGATTGAGATTCTCTGCATTCAATTATGGTAGGTTTAGTATTCCATACACATTCCCTTTCTAAGTTAGAGTAAAGCTAAGAATCATAATCGTTGTATAATTTGCATGATATGAAATAGACTGGTAGGTTCTCTGTTTATAGCTGGAATCCAACAAATGCTGCTGTTTCTTAACAGAAACCTATTGTGTTGCTTTTTAAATCTAAATGTATTTTTCAAATCAAATAAAGGAATTCTGTATTCCCAAGTAAGTCTTAACGTACACTAAAAACTTTGTATCCTAAACAGCAATGCTACTCAGAAGAATTTATCAATTATAAAAGAGTCTATGTAAAGCTAAACTCATTTAATTAATCGAAAACACTAAATTTCAAAGAACCAAACCCAAAGCTCCACAATCAAGGACCTAATAAATCAGAACAAAAGCTCCACAAATACGATTGAACAAACCCAAAGAAGATTTTAAGAACAATTAATCTTAAAACTAACCTAATTTCCCAAACATAACTTCTAATTTTACAAACATAGACCTAAATTCATAAAAGTAAACGAACAAACCAGAATCAGCAGCAATAAAGGGAAATGAAAGTGAAGAACTAAACTAGGAATGGAAAGCTTGCTAGAAATGAGGAGATTAGGTGACAAATAAGGGTAGAAGGGGAAACCAGAACCTATTAGTGGAGCTGTTGGTGAGGTTGAAGATAGAAGAAAGGCATTACAGATAATACATAGTGAAGCTCACGGTGGTTGGAAGTCTCATGACGAGGAGGAAGGTTTGTGAAATCGCAGATAGGGAAGTGGATGCTGAAATCAAAGTATAGGAGGGGGAAGTGGCGCCTGAAATCGTAGATAGAGAAAGGTTCATTTTAGGTTTACAGCTCAATTCAATTTGGGAGGGTGTAAAGCATAAGAAGAAGAGAACTTGGTCTGACATGGTTGAAAGGGAGCATGTCCATCCGATGAAAAATGGATGAAAGCAAAAAAAACCTTAATTACAGCGGCGGCCATCGGGAGACCAAAGGGAGAAACGAGAAGTAAGGGTTAACCCTTTTTTAGGTCATTTATTTTTTTTCATTATTTACTTTTATTTCAATTAATATAATGTAACATTGCAATGGAAAATCAGTTGCAAATATCTATTTATAATTCTCTTTCATAATACTTGCAACGGAAATATAAACCACTTGCAAAATCCGTTGTAAATTTTCCCTCCATCTTTACCCGCTAAATTCTTTGCAATGAAATTTTTAAAAAGCTTGCAATTTTCCTTGCAAAAAAATTTATTATTTCAGTTATAATGATTCTGTAACAGAATTTGATTTCCCTTGTAATTTCCATTGCAAGCTATCCGTTGCAAAATGCCTGTTTTCTTGTAGTGTCAGCCTTGTCCAAAATATTTATCGGGGTAGAACTGCCCCTTGATTGAATTGCTGAATTCTGAAATGTGACACGGTAAGATAGTGGCGTGGCAAGATGAAATCTTGGCAAGACAGTGGCATGGCAAGGATTAAGATAAGATCCTGCAACAAATTATTCATGCATATATGTGCATGTGAATGAACTAACTTGTATGCTCACATGTATGTTATGTAATTGGTTAGTCAATTATTTTCATCAATGCTTATATAAGTATATGACTAAGCATGGAGATGTGATATTTCTTTGGTTGCTTTGGCTTGGGCTACTGATGCTCTTGTGGTGGCTAGGCAGTCTTGAGGGGTTGATGTGGAATTCCTTTAGGCTACTCGACAAGGATAGACTTTGGTTCGAGTTGAAGCTTGGTTTGAGGTTGGATCAGCCTGATTTGAAGCTTGAATCTAGCCTTGAGTAGCTTTAGATGAGTTATCAAATTTTGTACGCATAGATTCCTCTTGAGTACAACATCAATGATACTGAAATTGATCTCGACTTGATCCATTATTATCGAGCCTCAAAGCTTGTGAGTTGCTCCCCATTGTGATAATCCTTGTTGCGAAGGAAATTAAATGATGTTCACCCTTTACCCCCAGGATGGATACCCGATGCCCTTTGCCATTTTGGAAAAGATGGGATGAATTGAATACTTTATATTATTATTTTTCTTTTTTTGTTCTATTTTCTGCATAGACTGCCCTCACAGGTTTTCAATCTATCGAATAATGTCTTAATTTTTGCCTAGTCCGCCCTTTCAGGTTTTCATTCTAGCAGACTCATTTTTTCTTCTTTTTTTTCTTTCCTTTTCTTTTTTCGTTTTGCATTACTTGCATTGTTTCTCGAAACAGCACACATGTACCCCAATTATAAATATACACGTAAGAATTTAGCAACAATCACATTTCAATGAATGAAAATAACCAGGGTACAAAAGTATCCAATGATTTAATCCATGTTGCCAACCCGCCCTTTCGTGTTTTCAAGTTGACAGCTGACTATTTTCTCTTATTGTCCCAAAGCACCTATTTTGGGTTTTCACTTTGACGGACTATCTAGCAAAAGAATACCCTAATTTTTTTCGCAACTGTATGCAGAAGGACAATTGAAGGGCTTGTTATTTAATCTCTCTTTTTTTATTATGCTGCTTTTCAAACTTTAATTCTTTAACTTAAACGAGATAGCACTTAAACCGATCATGATTTATCGATTTCACAAACTCATTGTCGTTCATGTCTATTTCCTTGATCGCTCCTTTGCTAAGGACCTTCTTTATCATGAATGGGCTTTCCCAATTAGGTTTGAACTTCCATCTAGCATCGATAATGGAGGGTTTTAGCTACTTTGAGCTAAGTCCCTCGCTTTCAAGGGCTAATTCTGATGCTTGATTTTGCTCTTGTAAGCTTATGCCATGTGCAGCTGATACATTTCAAGATGGTTTAGGGCCTTCAGGTGATACTCATCAATCATATTCAATTACTCAAATTTGACTTTTGCCACTCTGATTCTTTTAGCCTAGATTCCATGGCTACCCTTAGAGATTTGACCTCGGTTTCAATCAAGATAATCGCTTTTATCTTGTAGACTAAGGAGAAAGGAGCTTGATTTGTTAGAGTGTGCACACTAACTTTGTATCCCCAAAGTGTGAGCGAAAGCTTTTCTTCCCAATCGCAATAAGTGTTCACCATTTTGGACAATAAATCTAGATAGACTTGTTTGCTGCTTCCACTGCCCCTTTGGCTTGAGGTCTATTAGGAGAAGAGTGATGATGCTTGATGCCATATTATTCAAACAGATTAGTCATTTCCCTTTTAAACTAAAACTCTCTTATCGGACATAATATGATGAGGTACCCCGTAGCGCGCAAAGATATGTTTTTTCGATGAACTTGGCCATCTTCTTAGCTGTTATGTTGGTGAAAGTTGGTGAAAGATTTGGCCTCTACACACTTGGAGAAGTAGTTGACCAGAACAATGATGTACGATGACCATTAGTCAAAGAGGGTCAGATCTCATCAATAATATCAATCCCCCACGCCAAGAATGGCCAAGGGGTTAAAAGATAATGGAGAACCGATGGAGGAAAATGACTAGTGTCCTGATAGATTTGGCATTTGTGGCAATTTTCTTTCATTTCGAAGATACAGTTGGCTATCATTGTAGTTCAAAAATAACCTTGAAGTTGAATATTCTTTACTAGGGCTAAGCCATTCATGCAAGGGCCGTAGTCTCTCCCATGGGTACGGTGCATGATCAAAGAGGCTTTATTTTCAGAAAGACACCATAGAAGTAAGTCGTCGCTAGTGCGCTTGAAGAGATTATTCCTAATAATTCCGAATTGACCAGCCAGCCGATGAAGAGATAATTGTTATGAATCTGTTACCCCTAGAGGGAATTTTCCATCGTAAATCAGTCGGACTATGTCCCAATACCAACAATTCTCATCCGCACTGTTGGTGGCTGAGACGGTGTGATAATAGAATTGCTCATTTAGATGATTGAAGGACCACGGGCCTGATGGGATGGATTTGAGAACTTTCACACATAGAGGCTAGAGTAGCTAAAGAATTTGTCATTTGATTCTCGCCTTAGGGGACATGCCAAAATAGACACTTCATGAATTTTACGGCCAACTCCCATACTACATCGAGTTAAGGCTGAAGCAACTCTTCTCTGATTCCCCAATCTTCGATCACTTTTCAAATGACTAAGGCGGAATCACCAGTTATAGTGATTTATTTTTCCTTGACATTTTTCAAAGCTTTCTTATCGAAGAGGCACACCTCATATTCTTTTCCATTTTTGCTGATGGGAAATTCAAGACACTTAGAGAGTGGGATAACTTCATTTTGCAACATTATCAGAACAATCTCGAGACCAGTCCCTCAATGATTCATAGCTCTGTCAAAGAACATTTTCCATTCCTTGTTCAGAGACTCTACAACTGCTAGCTACTCATCAGGAAAGTCTAAATTCTCAACATAGTCAAAGTTAAAGGCTTGATTACCGAGGAATTCGGTGACTACTCGATCTTTAATCAGCTTCTTCATGATATATTCAATACTGAATTCATAAAGGAGAATCCACCGATGATAGAGCTTGCCGGCTAGAATCGAGGATTGACACAGATACTTCATCAAATAATCCTTAGCCCATGTCCGAATTCTGTATGATTAAAAATAGTGTGTGAGCTTCTTAGTTAGCCAAAAAATTATCGTACAAGTCTTCTCGACCATCGTGTATCGACTTTCATACTTAAGAAGCTTCTTGCTTAAATAATACACTACATAGTTGCGTTTATCTTCTTACTCCTAGAGCATTGCCCCTATTGAACTTTCTTCAATAACTAAGTGAGTATGAGGGGTTTGTTAGGAGTTGACAGTTTGAGATCTAGAAGACTGATCAGATAAATCTTGATTATGTCAAAGGTTAACTGACACTGTTCATTTCAGACAATGGTCTACTACTTCTTTGATAGCTCGAACATTGGCTTGCAGATGGAGTAAAGATATCACAATCTTGAGTTGGCTTCGAGCTGCTTCAATACTTATGTCTACTTTAGATGTAATTGATGCAAAGTTCGCTTTTCTAGTCTGAACTTCGAATCAGTCAGAATACTCCACTCTACAATAGCTTTGGAAATGCCCGACATGTCCTCATAAGACTAAGCAAAAGCGCTCACGTGAAGTCTAAGCACATTTTTAATGTCTCTTTTTTCACGAGGGTTTAAATCATTAGATATAGTTACCAATTTAGATTATTCTTTTGTACCTAAGTCAATTTCATGCAGAGACGATCATGTATGCTAATAATGTTATGTGTAGATTGATATGAATGCATGGTGCCGTTAGATGAAACATCAAACAAGTAAGAAAAGTCTGAATATTTCATAAAAATAAAAGGTCTTACATATAAAGTTTATCAAAATGAAAATTACATCAGGATAATCTCTTCTTCCTCCACAAGCGGAGGGTCTTCCTTGGTGAAGGCAACAGTAGGAGCAAAATGAGTGGTAGAGGCATGGATGGTAGAAGTAGGAACAATAGTCATGCTTGAGGGATTAACATGATGATGATCAATGATAGGAGTAATATCCATCAAGATGCCATTGATAAGGAAACTGATAGGAGTAGGAGCGGTAACCATGGTAGTAAAGGTGCTAATGATTAGAGAAGCATCAAAGAAAGAGGTAACATCCATATTGTTTGAGGTGGACCCTTCTAACACTTTACAAGATTGGCCCTTACGATCTACTAATTCAGATAGCACCTTGAGTAGCTCTTAATTGTAGTTGTGTACACTAGCCATGTCATGAAGAGTAGACACCATGTGCTCATTGCATTTTTTATAAGGAGAAAAATCCAATCCTGCTCTGGGCACGAAGATCGCAAGCTCTTTAGCTCTAAAGATACCTTGGTGATGATTGTCTAAGTCTTTCTTGGGGGGAGGATTATGTTGCTTCATCATTTTTCTCACATTCTTCAAGGATTAATCATACTAAACTGATACCTTCTCTTCTCTTACCCATTTCCATTGGCGAAACACATACTCAAGGGTTATGCTTGAATTCACCATCCCCACCATGCTGTCAAATTGGGGTAAGGGGTTAGATGTGGTGCTTGACTTTAAAACCGGGGGATGGATCTTTTTCTCCGCAACTAACTTCTGAATGTTTTGTAGAAGGAGTTCACAATTCTTAGTGTGGTGGCCTTGAGACACGTGATACTTACAGAAATTCTTCCACTCTTTTAACTTTGCAAAGGGTTTGAGATTATCAAGAAATTTGAGCTCTCGAAGCTTTGCAAACAACTGGGTTAAATTTAGGACATAGGGAGTGGTTAAGTCCGTAGTAGGCTAGACCACTAAAACCCAAATGGCTACACAACTTGGATTGCATTTTGCTGGTTAGACTGCTGAGGTTTCGCGGGGGTGGGACAAGTAATAGATACCTCATTTGATTTTCAATGCCAGGTTTTTTTACTGATCTCGGTAGTATGCTCTAATCCATGAATCCTCTCAAACTTCTCAGCTTTCCCATGGACCTCATTAAAACTCAAGAACTCATCCGATCCCATTTGCATCATGTAGAATGGTATTGCACCATCAAGTAGCTTAACTATAGACTTAACCGATCTTTGAGTAAGACCTACATAGCCATCCACCTACCATAGTGGGATTTGAAAGTTTCATCGGGCCTTTGCCTCATATCCTCGACATTTTGGATCGTAGTCTTCATCTGGCTATTAAATCCATACTTCTCAATGAACGCCTCTAATAGGTATGGCCAATCACTTGCTTTTTTATCTAGCAAATTGTTAAAGCACTCCTCGGCTAGAACCCCTTGGGTGGTTATGAACATTTGGACAAGAATCTTATCACTTAACTTTCGAGCTTTCATGACTGTTCGATAATTCTTTATATGTGAGTAAGGATCGCCCACCCCCTTGTAACTGACTAGCTCGGGCATCACAAAGTTATCCAGGACCTAATCTTCACCCCGATGAGTAATAGCCAACTAAGGATAGGATTGTAGAGGGCTAGCCTAAGTGGCTAGGAATTATTTCCATAAACCTGCCAATTTGGGAGAGAGTCCATGAGGAACCAATCCCTTGACCCCCTTAGGCAAATGGATAAGAGTTAGGAGCTTCGATAGCGACATGCTTGTAAATAGGATGCTAGACATGAGTAATGCCCCTAGGAGACACTAAGAATTGTGGTAGAATCTAGGGTTGGTGGAATCCTTGAAACTTACTCTTGAAAGTAGTTGGGTCAGTGTAAGAGTTCTGAAATTGAGGCTCCATTTGAATAGGCAATATTGAGGGCTGAGATGAGAACCCTTGAGATGATTGTGCATTAATGGCAGGGAAGATCGACTAAGACACTATACCAAGGAAGGCAGGTGAAGAATTCACAAAAGAACTGACATCAACTGGCTTGATAGTAGATCCAGAGACCCCTTGTAGGAAAGAATTGGGTGCGGCTCACCCAGGCTCACTATACTAGAAAGAAGAGGGATTCACCATTAATCGGCCTTGATAACCCAAACCCTAACCCTAAAGGAAGTTGCCAAACTACCTCGAGTTAGCTGCTAGGTTAAATTGACTTCCATGATTCAAGAGAGAACCATTATTTACCTGTAGAGACGGAGCAGGCCCTTAGATAGTAGTGGGGCGGGACCCATTAGCTGGAGGGAGCTCAGATTCAGAAGTTCGATCAGAGTTCCTCTCCTCAGAGAGAAGTGCCCTCATGGAAGCTTGAAGGGCTGCATGATTTTTCGGACTAGTGAGCATTCTAGTCATCGTAGCATTAGAGTTCATCCAAAACCGGGTGGAGGACCTCCCCCTTGATTGGGTTCGGTTAGTTTGGTGGTTGCTCATTCTCAATCAGATTAACCATGGTGCTGAAGTGTGAGAAATTGATTGCTTGATCAATGCTTGACATTGACCCCTCAATTGTAGACAGAAACAGACTATCTTCTTGAATGACACTTAATCAAACAAGACGCTCCCGAGGATGCACCCACGCTAAATGCCAAACAAGATTTGGCTAGGTCATGCATGTTTTGATGTTTTATGTATTTATGATTCCTAAAGGTTTTTTGAACGCTCATGAAGCAATGAAATGATATCCCAACCTTTGGGTGAGGAGGTAAGGAGAGATCAGTGTGATCTCTAAAGGGATGAGATTGAATGTGGGAAAGTGAAGTGGAATGTTGGGTTTTTATTATTAATGGGGGAAACTATGGTAATGCCTTACCATAGTAACAATCCCATGTTACAACAACTTGGGGTGTGTGGACCTTTAGTTTTGGGTAAAACAATGTGTTATACCCTTATGATGTATAGATTGATGAATGAATTGATGTTTATGTTTATTTGTAATCACCTATGTGGTGAAAATGAATGAATTGAGTATTTAACTCAATTGGGCGGAGTTTCAGATGCCGATTGGGCATTGCAAATGAGTGGATATGTTATGTGGGCGCATTCCCTAGGTGACACGACCTCGAGCATCTTTAAGGTTAATGAATACTGATAGGGTATTTCATGATGCTTTGGGTTCATTCATGATGTTAGGATACTTCACAAGAGCTCTTAGAACCCTAAACCAATAAATGAATGACAAAACAAAAATGATTTTATGATTCCTAAAGATTTTTCGATCCCTCATGAAGCAATGAAATGATATCCCAACCTTTGGGCATGGAGGTCGAGAAAGATCAATGTGATCTCTCCAAGTATGAGCTTGAATGGAATGATCTTGTTTATCTTGAAACAATGGGGTAAAGAGTGGTAAGCCTTAGCACGATGACATCTTTATGTCATGACTGAATGAGAACTTTATTTTTTGGGTAAGATAATGTGTTATACCCTTATGATAAATGAATTAATGAATGAATGAATCAATGTTGATGTCTATTTAGGTCTCACCGATGTGGTGAAATGAATGAGTTGAGTTCTTAACTCAAATTAGGCAAAGTGTCAGATGCCTATTAGGTATCGTAAATGTTGGGATATGACATGTTGATGCGTTCCCTAAAGCGATGTGACCTCGAGCATCTTTTTGACTAATGTATACCGATGTGGTATATTATGATGTTTAGGGTTTATTCATGATGTCATGATACTTCATGAGAGTTCTAAAACCTTAAACTAATAAAAGAAAGAGTGTGTGTGCGTAAATTAGTGTCTGCAAAAAAGAACGTGGTTAGTATGTTATACATGGTGTGAGATGTTGTTTTATTTGCATATGTAATGGATGGAAAAATGATTAACACATAGAACGTAGCACACACACAATCATAAAATTCATCCAAACTTACATCTCTCACATAATAAAGGGTTTGGCTTCTAAATCTAAGCTTGGGTCATCTTGACACCACAAGGGTGCCTAGGAGTGAACCTACATGATGCACACATAGAGACGTTTTGGTATACCTAGGGGAAGTTACTACAGCGATGCTTTATGAGTTCGGTCACAAGGTTGTTGATGTAAAAGGTTTTTGTTGCTCTATGATACACTCCAAGCCTCTCCCCAAATAGGTGCGAATGAGTGAGGTACATGCGGTATGGCAATAAGTGATCCACACAATAGGGATGCTCGATCCCCATTAGATCACAGGTGATACTTTTGTGGCTTCAAGGTAAAATTATGGCTCCCTAACCTTAATGGCTAATTCGTCTAATGCATATGCTTTTATTTGAAATATTTTAAAGGTGGAAAAAACTAATTTAACAACTTTTCAATACTCATCAAAGTCTTTTTACTTTTAAGTTTAAAAAAGAAAATGATCCCCAGTGGAGTCGCCATTGTGAGCGGACAATGTTTTTTACCCGCGCAGTCGTTATCCCAATGAGATGGGGCTTGGGGGTTTTAAGGACACATGAAATGAGAAAGAAAACTTTCAAAAGACTCGAGACATAAACCTCTCACCTACGTTGTTACAGAGTCGTCACCCGGATCAGCTCTTCCGGGAAATTCGGCACAACCTAGATCCATTAAGCCTAACCGCATTGTAGTAAAGAGATTTGGGTCCGGATGAGTTACCTACTTTGTTGCTATTCAAGTTTTAATTACGAGCGAACAACACCTTTTTAATTACGAGCAAACAACCACCTTTAAGACATTTTGATTTATTTTCTAATCATTTTCGGTTTATATTAGAATTAGACATACACACATGAAAAGCGATAAATAAAGCGTTAAAAATTACAGAAAGTGGTAAATAAAGCAAATATGAGGCTTCTAACCTAAAGGGGATAGGGTAAATAATAATACAAATAGAAGGTAATAAACAAATGGTCTTAAATACAAATGATCTATAAATACATTTTATTTACTATTGCGATACCAAAGGAAAATAAAACCTAACATACATCTAACCTAGACTACCTGCACCTACAAAGGTTAGCACGAGATATATATTACAACATCATGGCATAGTTAGTTGATAAAAAAAGATGTAATTAGTCATGCAAAAAAGTTAGATTAAGGTGAATCGCGTGCTAATTGATAAAAAAATGCGCTTTTATCAGAAAATAATTGATTTCAGACTCAATTTACCAATTTTATTGTTTAAGATTAATCAAGACATAAATGTGGTCGGTTATCGGGAAAAAATGGATTTTCCATCGTGTGTGACCTAAAACAGTAATAAAGAGCAGGAAAATAAATAGACTAGACTAAAACTACAAAAATGATAGAAAATAGAACACAAAATCATGCCAAAGAGTCTCCAAAAGCTCAAAATCTTACCCCTCCAACGTGAAATCCGCAAGTTTTGGAGCCAAAAACACCGAAGAACGAGATCCCAAAGTTTTTTTAGTTGATTTGGTAGAAAAAAGGAAGAAAAGAAGGTTTTTAAGTGAAAGGAATAGGAAACCTGAGAGTAAGATTTTTAGTATCTGACTCAAACCCGAAAGGAAGAGAGAGTTTTGGAGAAAAATGTCGAAAAACGAAAGTGTGGAAGTTTCCCAACTTTTTTTTTAAAAAAAGTCTCTAATTTCTCTCTATAGAATTTTCTCTCTCAAAGAAATTTCCCCAAAAAGGTACGTCTCCCAAAAAAAATTCTAATTTTTTTATTTTTATAATGGTAGGTAAAAGTTGTAATTATTTGAACAAGGAGGGATATTTTTTAGACCAAAAAATTAAAGTTAAGGGCAAAAGGGGTAGAAACTGCTGGATTGGGCAACATGACAGTCGGGACCGGTCCCGATCATCCGAGACAGGCCGATTTGGGTAGGCCGATACCGGTCTAATTTGGACTGGTCCTAGTCCCCAAAGGGTCGGTCTCGGCTTGAACCGGCCTAGATCACCGGGACCGGCCAGGCTAAGTTGGGATCGGCCTGCACGAGCAGGCCGATCCCAACACCAGTACCGGCCTGGAACGGATTGGTCCCAAAATATTGGACTGGTCCGGGGCCAGTTTCACCGGTACGGGTGGAAAATTTATTTTTTAATATTTTTTAATTTTATTTATCTTTTTTAATGTTTTAATTTTTTTGAATTTTTAATTATTTCTTGGACTTTTTTTATGGGTTTTTTGGTTTAGTTTTAAATGGTTTTGGCTTACAAAAGACACCAGAATCTCCTCCGACCGTCTCGCATCTTCAAAACGAAATACTAAAACAAAAGAGATAAGTGAAAATATTTCTCATCATCGCTTCGCGAGAGGGACCAAGAATCCCATGCTCACTTGAGCAGTAGGCCCGCAAGCACTGCCCAAGGCAACACTTGCGCGGGCCTGCCGTGTGCAAGCCTAGGCTTGTGGGAAGGCCTGCAATCTCATATTGTAGTACATGGTAAGCCCGAAGTCGCGGGTTGGCCCGCGGGTCTTAGTGACTCGTGCTGCCAACCAACATGTGGGATGGGAATATTCTCATCCCACATAGTGTTTTAGGGGGGAGTCTAACACTCCCCCTTTTCCATATATATAGGCCTCTAGTTCCTCTTTATTCCACACTTCAGCTCAGCTTTTCTCTTTGAGTTCGACATCTCTTTCTTCGTTCGTTAAGCGAGATCCTTCACGAGTTTCTCCAAACAACGAAGAATTCTTTTGAAGGCTCTTTCTAATTAAAGTGAGCCTTCTCGGTTTATGTTTTTGGGTTGGTCTTCGAGTAGTCTAGCAATTGCTATCTACTAACGAGTTCTACCTCAACAAGGTTTTTGTCAGTGAAGATTCGTGTGGATCAATCGTAGAGGCTATCCTAGTATGGAGGCTCGTGCTAACAAAGTTCTGCCAAATTTCTCTAAGGGAATGCCACATTCAAAAGATAAGTATGCATCAACATGTAATATTCTATGTAATGTTCTAAACTTAGATGCTAGGTTTCTTGTATAAATTTTATAAACCTATAAGCATCCATGGAATCTTTTAACTTAGATTATATCAATCATGACATGTTTAGGAGATCTTTACATTAATTTTATGTTTTGAAATTCCACCTTGCAATGTTTCCATGTTCAATTATTATCTTGATTAACCAGCAGTGGTATCAGAGCCTGCCTTATGCTATGCATGATTGATTATAATATGTTAAAATGATATTTTTTATGAATTGATCAATGTATGATATGGATAACTTAGGTTTCAAATCTTGTTATAGAAAATGATATGATAACTAGATTAAGGTTTTGCTCAAACTCATTCTAGGTAATTATTATATAAATTAGCAATATTTTACCACACATGTAAATGCTTTGATTGAGGGTCGTTCCATACTTTAAAGAACGAAATCTTTAAATCATAGTTGTCTGTAGTACAATGAATCGAAGTGCCCTTTATTGTTTTGGTAAGGATTAGACTTGGATTTTCATTCACTTTAAGGGGTCCCTCCCACCTGGAAATCTCCATCGGTATTAGATTCAAAAGTACCCAAGGGACCTTTATGACTTAGTCGATTTCTAGTATGGGAATTGGTTTCTGCATATGGTTTTACAAACATGGTTTAAGTTGTTAAAATAAAACTTATAGACATAGGTACAGTGACTTAAACATTAACCTTGTTTGTTTTGCATGCTATGTGGAGTCTTTGCATAATGGAATAATTATGATCTACCAGTCCCGAGCATGTTCCCTTAAAGTTAATAATTTCAAATAGCCCAGAATTATTATTTTTATAGTCATATCCATCCTATAAGACCTAGACTGTGGTGAGACCAGCGGAACCAATAAAATCCCCATAATAATATTAAGGCAGTATATAGTCTTCCCGTAATAAGTCATGATACGAACTTTATTAAAGGATGTAAGAACTTGTACAACATGCCTTTCCTTAACATGTGCTTGGTCATGAGACTAGATGGGGTTAATGCCTTAACCAAAATGGGTTAGTTGTCCATATTATTGGAGCTAATGCCAGATTGGAGACACATTTGAGGAGTCTCATACAATTGGGTACGCACGTCTCGAGAAAGAGAACTCAAATGTATTTAGCAATTGCATGAGATGCAAATGGATGGGTTCTAACCATGGTTATCTTATTATGGCTTGACATGCTATAGTGAGGGTCATGACGTGTGGCTATAGATGCTACCTGCTAAGGAAAATCGGTTTGACCAAATTTCCTGAATTTAAATAGAAGGGGCTATTTGAATGTCGAGAAAATAGTAGAAATTATTTGTTTAATTAAAGACCTTATATTAAATGCATGTACATATACTAATGTCTAAACAAATTATATCTTATATCTAGATTGAATAATGAATCTGAACATAAACCTTCACTCATTTCTTGACAACAAATTAGATGGTTTAAACTTTACTGATTAGTTTAGGGCGGTGAGGATAGTCCTCAGATCCTAAAGGATAGCTTATGTTCTAGATGAGCCCCTCCTTGATGAGCCTGATGCTGAAACTAATACCAATGAACATGAGGCATCGAAGAAGCACAGAAAAGATCATGAAACAATGGCATGTATAATGCTGGCAACCATGAATTCTGAGCTTTAGAAACAACATGAGAGCATGAACCTCGATACCATGATTCTCCATCTTTGTGAGCTCTTTTCAGAGTAGGCCAGGTCCAAGAGATTTGATACATCAAAACTCTTATTTGGAACAAAGATGCAAGCTGACACTTCGGCACCACAACATGCTCTTAAACTATTTGGTTATATAGAGAAGCTAGCTAGATTAGGTTTTGTGATGGATCCCGAATTATGTGTGGATCTGATTCTTGCCTCATTAATTTATATTTATTCACAATTTGTAACTAATTATTATATGAATAAGATCAACACCACACTGCTTGAGTGGGTCAACATGCTGAATATGGTAGAGCCTAAGATTCAAAAGGATCCAAAGGCTTTACTTTTGGTTGAGAAAACCAAACCTTCCAAGGGTGGCTCCCATTTTGGAAAGGGTTTGAGTGCTAAGAAGAAAATCAGTAAGAAGAAGAAAAGTAAGAAAGGAACTGCAAAATGTCTGCTTCCAATGTGGCAAGGTTGACCATTGGAAGAAGGATTGCAAGGTTCAGATTTCTAAACAAGTGAAGAAGAAGTCAAGTGAGGCATCTACTTCAGGTATGCTCATGATAGAGTTTCTCTACAATTCCATATGAGTCTACTTGGGTGTTAGATACTGGTTGTGGTACTCATATTTGTACTTCTGTGCAAGGATTACGGAACAGTAATAGGCTTGCAAAGAGTGAAATGGAGCACAGGTTGTTGCAATAATTGTAGGGACATATAGCCTTCGTTTTCCTAGTGGCCTAGTTTTAGTTTTGAACAATTGCTATTATATTCCTACTATCACTACGAATATTATTTATGT
>CATIWQ010391505.1:0-14974 GCA_949673415.1 Euphorbia schlechtendalii
TAACAAAACAATATTTTAAGACACTTTTATCAATAATAGTTAGGCTCACTTTTCGATGAATAAACCGATTAAATAATCTTTCGTCAACTGTATGAAAAATTATACAAAGGGATTGGGAGTTCACACATTTTGTTTTTTGTGATGATATGCTCAAGGTAATACAAATTTGAATTTCATTCTTACAACAAAATTTATGTGGATGATATTTTTTTTCATGTCAAATTGTCCGATTTTTGTATTAAAAATTTAAAACATCAACTAAACCTAGATATTTGTATATAATCTTTGATCTAACTATCTCCAAAAAGAAAATAATAACCAGACACATGATTTTTCAGGAATATAGTTTGTCTAGTGATGAAATGACATTGGCATTAGTACTGCTAAATGTCAATTAACATCACAAAGAAAAATAACTTAATCTATCAGGGTCTACATTAGCCTCGGTTAGCAAGGTTAGGCCTCAATTATACCATTTTGTAGGGTAAGAGTAGAATTGCAGATAATAAGATCATAAATACATCAATCAACAACCCTAACAATGACATTATATGCAACCATGGGACAATTGAATTAAATTAACAATCTATAACAACTCAATACTATAGGATATAGGTAAAGTGGTCACACGAAAAGAAAAAAAGAATTGTTTGGGCTTGGGGAGGGTTGAGAAAGGGACCATTTGTGATTGTCGGGTTTGATTCCAAATATCAAAAGAAACAAAAGTTTCACAAGGCAAAAACAAATATATTATCTGTTATTTATGTCCTCATTTTTGTTCATGGGGACCAATACCACTAGCCCATAAAGGATGGGGATGCTCCGCTTAATTTCAATACCCCAATTGCAATTATAAATAGTTATTTTACTTGAAAAAAAATAACATTCTATGCATATTTTGCTATATGTGCTGATGAGACCTAAATTATATTACTTTAGAGACCATCGATACACATGTCAAAAATTGCGTGGAGAGTCATATTTTTCCGCATAAGAAGACCTGATTCTTTGTAATATGTTTGTATAATTTGGCATAAGCCTTCAATTGGGGTATTTAACCTATCCTCACCACTCCTAACATCTGTCTTAATCATTAATTCTACTCATTTCACATCAAGTCCAACAATAAGGCCTCTACATAATAGAACCCCTTAATCGGAAATCAAAAACCGAATTTCAAATTACGATAGGATAACTAGTCAATCATAATCAGCCAATGCATCTTTTCTCATATGATGAAACACTTTTTTCTTACAATTAATATCTAAACAAAGGCATATAAAAGCAAATGACATGAGGTAACAATAGGGGTTGTTCAACAACCTGAAAGCCAACAATTAACATAATGTACTAGTTCTAGTTATTTGAGATTATTTTCAAAGCACCATAATTCTAATTCTGAGTTAGTTTTTTTTCTTCTTCATAAGCAGTACCTAATTGGCAAGAGGACTTCACCTTGGCATTATTGGCAAGTTCACCTTCATTAAATAATGTACAGCCGTCAATTCTAGCTCGCTGGCTCGTAGAGTTAACTAGAGACGTGTCAATGCCACCGTAGGAAGGGAACACAGCAGGTAGCTTCGATAGCAAGGCTCCAAGACCGCAAGACATTGAGGGCAAGAGAGGTGGAATTGCCCACATGGGTGGTCCTATCCTGCCATTTTGTGGGCTGTTCCAACCCAAATTTGGGGACTTTGTAGTCGAGTTAATATTCGATCTTTCGTTGGAAAATCTCTTTGCTCCAGTTACTTGGCGCTCTTGGCCCTCTATTATCTTGGTATTATTAGGCTTCAAAATGTAGGGATGCTGAGTAGGTAGGTATGGTCTTTGTAATGCAAAAACTCCTGGTATGCTTTGAAGATAGCTGAATTTCCTCTGTATATTGATCACCAGATTTAGATCTTCCACCACCTGAAATGTATCAACGTAATTGACTGTCTGATAGAGTATTTCTAGAGCAATGATAGAGAGGTGGAGAGTTGAAAAGTAACCTTGTCAAATGAACCCAACTGAATGAGGCCTTCTCTGACCGAAACGATTGCAATTGTCTACGAATCAAGAAAAGATGTTATAAGCGCTGAATTTCATTTACTTGCAAGGTGTTGAATGGGTTGGTGACACAGCACAACATACCTGAATGCCTGAATTGAACTGAAGTTCCCATGCTTTTGGTTGCTGTATTTGAAAAAAAATCATGTTAAAAGATTATACATTTATGTTTATTGTGAGAGTAAAAAAATTCAAATGGCCTTCTTACAGGTTCAATAGATACATTCCAGGAGGAGTTGAAGTTGGGATCACCCTCATTTGGGTTTTCGTTGAACACCCACTTGTGGCTGTTATCTGCGGCAACTTTCCCAAGTAACCTGCAAACCAGTTGCCGAACTTGCTTCATTGCAGTCTAGAGCAATAGAAAACACTATCTCAAGTAACTGTAAAATATCTCACCCTTCTCCAAAATTATAAACCTCATGAGACATTTTGAAGAAAACATCAGCACCAAATCTCCCCTTCACAATCCCGCTTCCTGCTCTCTCACATTCACAGAAATCACAAAACCCATCCTCCCAAACTAGGATCCTGAAACAAAATGAAAATGTTAACTTTATTCGGAACAAAATTCAGTCTTGAGCATAAGACTATATTAATTACCAGTTTCTTTTGTTTCCTTTGGAACGATCAAGGGCAGTTCCTCCATAATCCCACCTGGGAAAGAGCAATGTGAAGTCTAGAATATTAAACTAAGTAAAAGAAAGGTGTTTTACAAGTAAAAAGGCAATCTTTTTTGGGATTTAAGTAGCCAACAATTGACAGTAGATTCTGAATTGTCTTACTTGGGTGGGGGGTAATTCCTAGGAAGTATCCTCCAAAAAACTGCATAAACCCATTTGGAAGAAGTAGAGGAATCTGTAACAGTACAAAAGCTCTTGAGTGTGTGCTGTAAGAGACAGGTGAGCATGGGAAGACCGCTTTCCATTGTTAAAGGCACAAAAAGAGAGAGAGCACAATAAGGAAAGTAGAAATTAGATAAACAATATTTTTGTTTTAGAAAAACTTCTATTAAATGAGGAAATTACATATATATATACACAGAATCCCAAAACCAAGCGCAGAGAATGATAAAAGTGAGTGTAGAGAAGAACACGCTCCAACAAGCTAGCCCACTGCAAACTACTTTTTTGGATCTTACAGAGCGGGACCTATGTAGTTAAGAATTTATTACTAGACTAACCCCTTTGCTATATTCCCATAATACATAAACGTTTGATTCAAGTGAATGTGAGCATGCTATTTTTTTGGCAGACAACTCCTAGTTGTAAATGGAATCTTCTCCGCTTTGTTTGTTTCCTCTTATGACCACAATCAGTCTTTTTCTCACCAATATATCCCTTAACACATTTTCACCTCTTGCTTTGAACTTACATTCAAAGTTTAAAACAAAGCATTTCCATGTGAACGCAAGTGAAATGTCATCAAACTGAAACAATACTCTCCTGAAGGATAAAATTCTTTAAATTAAGAAATCATGTCTTGAGCAAATACAATTAACACCTAGAAAGAAGCATAGAAACGCATGGCTTAGTTGCGATTAACAAAAGATGTCACTTTAATTATCTGTTTTGTACTGGCAGTGGTCCTTGGAAGTGTATTGATTCCCTGACTATGCATCCACCAAACTTTTCCTTGGATGTGGCCCACATGTATGCATGAATTTCACAATTGCTACACACTAGTCTCTTTCACCCAAAGCTATCATAAATTCACGTTAGTACTGCTAAACTGAATCATTGATGTCTCAGAACTTCCTTGGTTATGGAAACTAAATACAAAATTTAAAGACATTGAAGATGGAGAGAGAAACAGAAAACAAGGGCCTGAAAACAACACTTCTTTTGCAAAATGGGCACATACCCCACCATGACAAAGCCAATTCCATATTTCTTCTAGACACAAAGCTTGAAGATAAGTTAAGCAGAATAGTCTATGGTATTATGCAAAAAAACTAATCTCAAAAATAACAGAATGATATGGATAAAGCTACAGTGGTTCAGAAATCTATGTCAAGAACTTCAATAGCCTACCATACACATTAAAATTAAATTATTAGTACTGCCACTACCTGTAAATGCAGAGACTTGTTCTTGATGCTATTATGTCCTCTCTTAGTGCATCTACTAGCCAAACTCAGTTAATTTGAAAAAGAAAAATAAAGTAATACTCATTTTAATCATCAGTAGCCACAGTATAATTAAAATTAGCATCCAATGATAAGAAGAGGACAAAATATCCCTTGTCAATTCAATGAAATCAAATGGCAACCTCACAAGTCACCTATGCACCCCACAACAGTCATTAGCTCCAAAAATGGTTAGACAAAAACACCTATATGCAAGTTATCTTTTTCTCCCAGATGAATTCCTAATCAGTTTTCAGGCGACCCTTTACCGATTAGACTTAGCTGTATGTAAGGTAGCATTTAAGTACTAGTACTACAGCCTTCAGATTAGAAGGACAACTTTATCTAATAGAATGAAATAAGAGAGTAAATCAGTACATTAATTAGTAAACAGTGTTAGGGTATGGATTACAACTGTAGAGGATAATGGTCCAGGATGAAAAGTCAAATTTATTGACAGCTACATAGTATGCAAAAAAAAGAGCAGCTCTCATTTGGACCCTCACAATCTACAATTATATTTTTGGTCTCATTTCTTTCTTTTGCTTGAATTCAACAATTCCATAGCAACCTTCTGTTGATATTGATCTCATCAGATAGCCATATATATCAGTAGTTGGTGTATGACCTGTTTGTTGCTCCTTGTTGAGCTGTAATGTTTTTAAAAGCTGACAATGATAAGATGTTTCGATGTTGATGACTGAAAAAACATTTCTCTGTAATGGCATCTCCACCTAGCATATTGACATTGTCCAAATTTGAGAAATCAACTGCCCTAAAATGAAGTAAAGTCCTAATTATACAACTTGTTGCTACATTTGCACAGCAACCAGCGAATTTTGGGACCAATTCAATTCAACAGAATAATAACAAGCCAAAGATTTAAGTTTTGAGCAAATTCGCACCCCTAGACACAAGTAAAGAATATATGATAACTATAGTACGATACCTGATGCATAAGACAAAATTGAGCAGAGATGTATTCAATTGGAAGCGAAAGAAATCAGAATGACGAAGAGTCATTAACTGCGTTGGTGAAGAAGATTAGGTTCGCTCCGGCTACTATCGGCGTATTCTTGATATGCTCAACCAGCTCCATGATCCAAAATTGCACCAGTATTGCAAATGGCGCCATTGACTTGATTAGTCAGTCATTGATAGAAGCAAGAGGTGCTAATCTTCCATTTCTGTGATTAAAAACCACCAGTAATCATAATTAACGGAAAGTTATATTCGCCGTTAATTATGTCGCTGTTAATTAACGGTGACAAGAACTCGAAGAAAATAAAAAGTACTTACGAAAATGTGATACTAGAAATCAAAGATGGTCGTCGTTACAAGCTACGATTGAAAAGCTTCTCCAATCGCCATTGTTGTCTCAATCTGGAATTAGATCCCAGGAAGGCAACACGGCAAATAGGATGAGTATGGAATTTTTAGGGATTGATTTCAGCTGTGCAATTGGATCTCTCGGCCATGGCCAGTTTCCTGAAAAGGACTGTTTGCTTCCTCTCATCTCCAAATTACTCGGTTACTGCATCGTCGCCGCTTCCACCACTGTCAAACTCCCTCAGGTTTTATTTCAATCTATTTTCGTCTTTCCCTTTTTCGTTTGTTGCTAATTTTGCCTCGATTGTATTCCCAACTCCTAATAGTGTGTTTTTCTTCGTAATAGATACTGAAAATTTTGAAGCATAAAAGTGTTAGAGGACTTAGTCTTGTGGGTTTTGAGCTTGAAGTTGTAGGTTATACCATTGCTCTTGCATATTGTCTTCACAAAGGTCTTCCCTTTTCAGCTTTTGGGGAATTGGCCTTCCTTTTAATTCAAGGTTCATTTTCTCAACGCCTCTCATTAACTCGAATCTGTTCCCTCACTGCAAGAATTATGCATTAAAAAAATTGTAATAATTTAGAGTTCATATGGCAGAAGATGAGGTTTGATTAATAATATGATTAGGCATTATCAGGCTCAATGACATTTATTTGACTTTTCAATTGATTTGTTTGGCCAATTCATACTAAAAGCCCTTGATCAACCTAGATTTCAGTCATGAAGCTTTACAGTTCAGAGAAATCTTTATTTGGCCAATTATATGATAATTGATAGGTTCTGTTTGATTGCTTCTATTAAAGCTCATGCTCTCAAAAACAGATACTAAGGGACTTTTTCTTTAGAATATGTTTTCAACTTAATTTACGCTTCTTCTTTTGATTGTCTTGCAGCCATAATTCTAGTCGCTATTATCTACTACTTCTCACAACCTATGCCATTGGTGTCGTGGATCAGGCCATTACTGTATCCTGCATGATATGTTCCGTTGCTGTTCTTAAAATTTATAAAATGTCAACATGCTTTCAGAATTTCCTTGATTCAAGTTTGTAAGATATTGTGCTGTAGCGCCCACTGTTTTAGCTGGTCAAATTGATCCTGTTTTATTTGAAGCTCTCTATGTAAGTGGCCTTGTTACTAGACCATTTCACATTACCATACTGATTTTTTTGCATCATTCTCCTTTTCTGCTATTTTCCTTGAAGCTTTCTTCCTAAAAATGTTGTTATCTGAAAGTTGAATGATGGCAGGCATCCCAGCATGCAATCTTCCTCTTTGCCCGAATTCCTCAGATATGGGAAAATTTCTCTGTAAGTTGAATCGTTGATGCTACTACTTTCTCTAAAATGTTGATGCTTATATTTTGTATATAGAAATATTGCCATTGAAGATGACAGATTCTTGCTGATTATGTGTGCCTTGCAAATAATAAAGCGTTCCTGGATAGGTTACGAAGAAAACTATTCAAGTTTTTATAGGACTACATATCAGAAGTCTTTTAATTCAATCCACTAGATCACTTTTTTTTACTGTTTTTATGAGAAAACTAATATTTGTTGTGATCACGAAAATGGACTTATTTTCGTTGTTTTCTTTCTCCGTTAGGTTCTTTATATGCTACATTTTGTAATTCAACATTTATTCTACATTTACAGAACAAAAGCACTGGGGAACTCAGCTTCTTGACAAGTTTTATGAACTTTGCTGGCTCTATAGGTAAGTTATAATATTCATTGATACAATCCTCATTACATATAGAATATGTACACGTGTCTATAAATGTGATTTTTTTAATCTCTAATTTCTTGCAGTGAGAGTATTTACCAGCATGCAAGAAAAAGCTCCAACAAGTGGTATCCTTTTTTATTTTTCCTATTTCTATTTAGGAAAACTAAATGCTTGTGTTGGTTTAAGAAAACCTGCCTTTAGTGCCCGTTTAGTGTATAGTACAAGAATTGAATGTGAAAGTGATATTCTTGTTCAAGTCTATCACTAGTGTAAACAGGAGACTGTAGGTATAGAATTTCTAGCATTATTAGCTCACTGAAGTCCTTTATATACTTCGATCTTGTTAAAGAAAATGTTAGCTGCGATCAAACAATTTTTTAGGAAAAATATTCTCTAACTTTTAACTTTAGTACATATGTTTATATTCAATCAATTTCAATCATTCATCCGGCTGGGATTAAATTCCATTGTGGATCCCACAAACAACTAAAATTCAATCTCAACCATTAAAACTGGATGATGTTTGAGATTGATTGAAATTTACAAATGTACCACCGCTCAAATTTAAAGAATCCTTGTCCAATTTTTCATAAGAATGGCTGAAGACTTGTTCTCTTCTTATTGACATTTTGTGTGGGGCAATTTGTAAATTTTCCTTGATGACTTGGTAGTTGTTATGGGATCTGCACTTGGTGTTGTTACCAATGGTACCATTCTAAGTCAGATCATATTATACCAAAAGAAGAAACAAGCAAAAAGGGACAAAAAAGAGAGGTGAAAGAAACATCGTAGGAAGCGGGAGGATGCAAAAGGGGGATGAGAAGTGCTGTAATCTTAAGAGTTTTAGAAGTAGCGATGTTGACATGAACAAGGCATAGATTTACAAGAGATTTTTTTTTTGTCTTGTTTGGTTTTAGCTGCATAAATATTCAGATGCTATTTCTCATATGCATTGCTTGTCACAGATGATTT
The DNA here is from genome assembly GCA_949673415.1 of Euphorbia schlechtendalii. Taxonomy (NCBI): domain Eukaryota; kingdom Viridiplantae; phylum Streptophyta; class Magnoliopsida; order Malpighiales; family Euphorbiaceae; genus Euphorbia; species Euphorbia schlechtendalii. Next base: position 8,208 of record CATIWQ010391505.1, read on the forward strand.
CATTTCGGAAAATTCATGCTCTTTGAGAATATGATGTGCTATTTATGAGCGATACTGTTGGTGCTGCATATTTGACACCCTGAATATAAAATACTACAACTTGTTTAAGATACTATAACTTGTTTAAAATAACGATATGTAATTAGGTGCTATAAAATAGAGTTTTATTATCTGCCTTGATGAAGATTAATTCTCCAGCATATCCTATTAGCTATGAATTTTCAGAGAGCTTTACAAGCTTCCTCTCAGTTGGTCTACATATATGGATAACAAGTTTTATATGATTACTTTATTTTTACAAATCATTAATTTGTTCATTATAGTACTTGATGAGTGCAATGAATTAACGATATTTGATGTGATGGTGATGAGAAGTAAAATAATGATCACCAAAACTAATTCATGAAAAGCGGGTATGCTTGCTTGCATGCGTATATGAAAATTATAACAAGATTAGTAATATGACTGTATTATGCATTTGAAAAAATAAAATGTCTACACATACACTATATGTAAAAAATCTACAGATCCAGCAAAACACGGCCATGGTCAATGTCTTTGTCTAATTTACAGTCACATATAACGTTGATAGTGTTATTTGCTTGGATAATTTTAAAATATATAAGTCATAGAAAATATTTAACTATTAAATTTATAGAAAAAAATTGTATAAAAATATCTAGTAACCTACTTACAAACATTAAGAAATAGGCTACTTTTTCTTTATTTAAGGTAATAAATATAATCACTATAAAATTATAAAAAATCAAGTCTTATAACTTATAAGCCAGATTCAACTAGAGCAACCTATCATGAGATCCATCGGTAAATATCCATTAAAATGGTAAATCGGCACCTGTTAGGACAGGCCAATATTCCAGCTAGCAGATAGGAAAAAACAACAAACTCAGTTTCAAATAACACATATTACATTCTGAATATGCAGTCAAAAGATGCAAACAATACAAAAGCTTGAAGCCTAGAGATCATTCTGTTCATGCATTTTCTGAGAGACAATTGCTTGACAAAGAAATTGAACTATCATCATCTATCTAATCACCTCAAAAATGAAAATTTTTTGGCATTTTTAATTGAACATGCCTACCGATGGAGAAATACCAATTGTTGTCCACATGTTTAGAGTTTAATGGGGGTTGTTAATTACCGTCATTTATTACTTACAAGCGCCTGCAGTTTTATCTACTTAACCCTTAAAAAATGCCACAGGCCCCACGAGGCGTTCATTCTTAATGCCCATACCAGTTCATTGGCGTAATCACCAAATGCCTATGCACTAGCACATGCGTTATTAAATAACGTCTGTGTAGTGGAATAGATTCGAATCGAACCTGTCAATTGGCTTGCATTACCCTCCGTGAATCTTCCATTGCAGCAAAATCCCAGGTAAAGGTGTTGAGCGTCAGGTGGTAACCGATGATGAAGAGGGGTTGGGAAAGATGGATTAATTTTGGTGGCGTTAATCAAGGGGTTAAAGCATCAATTAGGGGTGATAGTCAATTAATTGCTAATGTATGAGACCCAATTATTACTAGGTTTTTTTAGGGGTAAAAGAGACCAAAATGTGGGCAGCCAGTCGGTAGAAAAAGAAGGCGGAATCTTCAAGCAAGAACAAAGATCTTCCACGTTCAGATTATTTTGCTAGCAAGACAAGAATCTCATATTCTAGATTCCCGGTCCCTCAGTTCAATTCCAAGGGTAGTAGACATACTATTAGAGATGTGGTTAGAGAACCAAAGTTGAAGTGTAGGACACTGTTTTAATTGAAATATCAACCACATCTGGTGTCCTAAGTTGGCATAGTAATATTGAGTCCAAAACATGGCGAAAACTACTAAAACTTGCTTCACAAGCAGTATAAGACAACCGGTAGAAAACAGAATAGCTACCTACTTGTTAACCAAAACCTAGATCGATAACTTAGAAATCGATATCAGGGGGAAAGCTGCAAAAACACACCATTCTCGACTTAAATTCAAGTGACAATGACAAGGAATGCAAGGAACGGCAAATTAAAAATGATCCCTAAACTGGATACTTGGGAGAGCAAGACAATAAAATATGCTAAAAAAATTCGAATATCCTGATTTTTGGCCAGGAATCATCAAAACGGTTCACAAAGCAAGCCAAATTGTCTATCGCCCCTTCTTATCTATGGGCTAGTTCATAGATAAGACCAGCAATTGGCGTTGCCAGGACTTGCTATTTGATCAAGAAATACATGCAATAATCAGGATATGGCTAGACAAATGAAAAAATATGAAATTTGTTAAGTAAATTTGTTCATAGTCTTCAAACAAATGCCAAATTTAAGGTTCAAACAGGTAACAACCTCTTGGTTCAAACTTTGCACATGCAACAGCTAGAAACCTTCATTTCTAAGCCCAAACACTTCTTGCTGATAAACAGAAAGCAAAGTGCTATCAAATAAGAAAATATCGATATTGCTATGGAACACCAACACAAAAGTGATCACATTATACTATAACAAAAACAACTAGTATAAAATAACAGAAATAAGGGCAAGAAAAAAACCAGATGTTGTGACAAAATTCATACCCAACTCAACCTAATAAAAATCTAGGGAGGTGTTATTCTGGACTCAAGTGAGACATTATGTCCACTACAAAGAAATTCCTAGCAATCTCAGGGACAAAATGTTAACAAACTCGAACTCTAACCCACCTGAGAAGATAAATTATTCTCTTCCCCATTGCAAAACATCTGAACCATAAAGTTCTCAAGAACATAGAACTAATTAGTTCTGAGTTTTGACAATACTTGAAAATTTCGATCATATGAAAACCTCTACAAGGTAAAATTTTAGAGGATTTTTCATACTAGTAAATAAAAGTATAAGCATATTATGCAGGTGCTAAGTCATTGTTCAACACTTCTCATGCATTAGGAAAACTTGCCAAGAACAGACACAAAGAAACATCAATACAATCAATGGAAGTAATATTATAATTTTCAAAAATTCAGTTGAAAAGACTTAAACAGCAAGCAAATATCAAATAGAGTACATAATGAAACAATCGAAATACAATTTTCAAACGGATCAAGACCAAGGCCATATCTTTCAGATCAGCAAACTTAATCCTTAAAATATGCTTAGTTTCGTGAAGTACTATTACCACTTGACCACCTCCTCAAAGTACAAGCAACTAAACTTCTCCCACTTAGAATTCCTAACCTTGACTTGAACGATGCTGATCGCCCAGTACTGCTTGATGCAACATGCTCTGCGGGCATATGACCGGGAGCTGGAGCTAATTCAACCCCGTTTTCCTGTCCCCCACCATCGCTAATACTTGCATCCTGCTGCTCAACTTCACCGCTATCTAAATTCACAGCTACAGATTCCCTACTAGTCCTTAACCACTCTGCACCATCAAAAGTCACCCCTTTACATTTCTTCACTTTCACTTTAACCAAATTTGGGCATCCACTAGCAAGAGCTTCCATTCCATGATCTGAGATATCACAACTTTTAATACAAAGTTTTTTCAGAGCTATACATTTGGCTGCAATACAACAAATCTCTGGGTCACCAACAGACTCGCTGCCGCAGAGTGCTAATCGCTCTAGATTTTGGCAATTTGAAGCTAACATTTCTATGCTAAGTTTAGTAGGGTTGACTCCAATGAGCACCAATTCTTGCAAATTAGGGCAATTTTTTGCAACAGCTATTAATCCATCGTCGCCTATTCGGTTTGTCTTCCATCCATCAATGTGAAGCTTCCTAAGTAGCTTACAGCGCTCAGCCACAGAAACTAGGCCTAAATTGGTGCATTCTGGGGTTTTAACAAGGTGCAAAATCTCTAGATCCAAGCAATTTGATAGTGCAGCGAGACCAACATCGCTTACCTGAAGCCTCTCGAGATGAATCTCGACCAAAGTTGTCACTCGATCCCCAATAACTTCAAGTAGTTTGTCCCAATCGCCCGAGCATCTGAAAAGCTTAATTGTTCGGAGATTCTTTGACCCAATCATAAGCGGACCAAAACACTGTCCATTGTAAAGCTCCTTTAAGCATATCATTTTGAGCGAAGATGCAGCCGAGCCCGGACCAATCGGCTCAGCCGCAGCGCCATCAGTAATTCCCCGAAGCCTCTTCACAGACAATTCTTCAAGAGATGCGCAATTATCAAGGACCGCATTCATGCCTTTGGCTCCAAAGGTGCATGATCCACAAGAGAGCTTCTTCAACCCTTTACAATTCTTCGCCAAAGCTGCCATGCCGGCGTCAGTTACTTCGCGACACGAACGAAGCTTTAGGCGCGTGAGATTGCGGCAACGGAAAGAGATCGCTTCAAGAGCTTCGTCTCCAATGCTACCGGATCTGCGGTCACATTTGAGAGCCAGTTTTGTCACTGCATCAAAGCGGGATAATAGAGCAGGAACCATGGGGTAAAGATCTGATTGAGCGTTGAGAGAAAGCCGGTGTCGGCTCTGCCCTTCGATCCTCAGCCATCGACGGCAAACCAAAGAACAACGTTTACGATCAGCGGAGCAAAGCGACTGGAAAATGCAAGCCAAACATTCATCAGGTAGATCGGAGATGTAGTCAAGTGCTTCATCAATAATATCAATCTCGCTAGATTCTTCGACTTGCATAGGGGAAACCGAGGCCGTTAATTTAGGTTTAGACCGGTGACTATGAATAGATTCTCGGCGGCTCAAAACTGCAGCCGATGATGGTGATTGGCCCATCCACGTAAACTATAGATAAACAGGGTAGTAAATTGCGGCCAGTCTATTTCTTGCGGCTACCACCGGAGTGGAGCTTTGAAAGGCGGAGGAGCGGATGTTTTGATAATTGGTATATGTTCTTCGAATTGCTCATAGGCGGACCTGAAACCGAATTTCATTCCCTTTTTCCGTTTATTTTTCTTTTATATTTATTATTAGTATAATTTTTCAACCTATTTGTAGGAATTGTGTTTGCTTTTTTTTTTTTTCTTTTTTATCCTTTTTGAATGGTATGGTCTTCTAGTTTGTGAGTAATTATACAGTGCGATCGCACTCACGTATAACCGTGTACCAATCTTCTTTTTACATTCAAATCACCCGCTATCTCTTTTTGAGATTTTCAAAATAGCTGTTCATAGAGATTATTAATTGCATATTGCGCCACTAGACTGCTGATGGGTGTTCGCACTTGTAATGACTAGACCTGTCGACTGGGAGCCCGATAAACTCGGTCCGAACCCATTTTCATGGATCGGATGTGGATAAATTTATATTTTCACTAAGTTCAGTCTGAGACTGTTAAAGTCCGAAGTTTTATGAGTTGGATTTAATTTTTATATAAATACTTAAAAATGTTTTTAGTTCAATCCAATGAATAATAATTTTTATTTATTGTATATTTACATGCTATATTTAATAATTATTTAAAATTTTATATTATCGTATTAAATTTTTATATTTAACTATTGATAACTCAGGAAATAAATCGTATTCAAGATGAGAATCCTGAAAATCTCTCTTCAAGATAGAGATCGAATTACACACGGATTTTCTTATAGACAATATCAAATACAATCTTCATCCACCTAAGACTCTTAATCCTATTTAATTTAGGAGTCATTGAGGCCTCTATAAAGGCTCTAAACCCCAAAGGTATGGAATCTAATTCTAATCTTCTATTTCTCCACTGCCTCCTCATTTATATCCATGCTGACTTAAGGATCGGAGAGGCTACGCCAGTCACACGGCTAGTCTCTCTAACCTTATTTTATCTTGCAGATACACTCTCCGTCCAAGACAATGCACAATTCAATTTTGAAGATTGGAACATATAACCGAATTTTATTTTGCAATCTTTCAACTATCATAAACTAAAGTAAATATTAAAGATTTTAACTAAATAAAGCAATTAGATGAAAATATTTGACATGAATATTTTGCTTTTTTTTATAAAGATATGTATATTTTATGATTTTTTTCATTTAGTATAATAAAAAATTTAAAATGAAAAATATTGGGTTTGGGTTGGACTTGCAAATGACCTCGTAAACCTGGTCCAGATCCGAAATTCTAAATATGAGCGTGTACCATGCTTGGATTTGTGTTTTTAGTAAAAAACTCGACCAAACCTAACCCCGAATCTGGTCTAACCCGCCCTTCAAATAAGTCTAGTTATGACTAACTGCCATTTTAATAATTTATTATTTTATTCATTCGAATAAATACATAAAGCTTTTTAGAAAATATTTATATAATCACCCAAAATAAGTGTGTGTATATATATATATAAAAGGAAATTTAGATCACTTTTGATTACGAACTCTGTATCATTGCACTCATGACCTATATTGACGATTGGCCTATAGAACTTGTACTTGTCAAACAAAGGTATTTATATTTTATACTAGTATCTATTTTGAGTCCTGGGTCGTGGTTAGACCTGGGCATGGGCCGGGCCGGGCCGGGCCAGGTTCGGGCCGGGCCTTATCGGGTCTAGCTAAATAATGAATAGCCCAAGCCCGGTCCAAACCCATGAAAAAATACATCGGGTTCGGGTCGGGCCGGATCTTTAATAAAATAATCAAAACCAAGCCCGGCCCGCGGGCCTAACTATTAATTGTTTCAACTAAAAAAAATTAAAATTTATTATTAAAAAATAATTGTGAAAAAATAATTCCAAATATATTTGTAGTATAAGTCATAAAATTGAGTTTAAATGTTAAACTTTAGCAAAAAAATATGAAAATTTTCAACCATATAATTTTTTTACCTTA
>CATIWQ010391546.1:0-19555 GCA_949673415.1 Euphorbia schlechtendalii
CTGATCTTGATTCTTGGCCGTAACTAAAACCTCACAATTTCTAGTCACATCTGAACCTGATACTTGGCCCTAGACGAAATAAAAATAATATCTTTTATAAAAAATTTACACCAAACTATAAATGATTAAAAATAAATATTATTTCAAAATTTTTAATTAAGTTGATAATCTAAGTTCAAAAGAGTTCTTTTACAACTTATATGGATATATACGCACATAATACGAAATATGAGTCCCTTTTGTGCCTAGGCCATCACATGTGTATGCTTAGGATCAGCCATGTTCTTAGCAAGTTCACTTGAGCAAATAAAAGAATTGAAAGATAGCTCTAAAATATAAGCATATTTTCTTATTTCTTTAAATCCGTTTGCCCATTAAAAGTCAAATTTATTGTCTTGAGCAACCCACCACCACTATTACTCAAAACAAACAAACAAAAGACAAAACAAAACTAACCACTTTTAGTTTAGTGAGAAGTTCTGAAATGGCCTTGCAACCTCTACAATTGCAACATATCAACACATCACTGTTGCTACTATTGTGTTACAATTACTTCCGCGTAAAAGGATTGATCAATGTGCCTATCCTATCGCAGCATATGCAATAAATTTTTTCTGTTCAAGTTAAGAAATCAAACTAGATCACCCAAATGGAAAACTAGAAAAAAAGTGATGAAAGGTCAAAAGAAATTAAAAAACAGATTTATACAATCCTCAAATGAAATCCAAGAACTACGCTACTTAATCATGTGTTATTGCATCTCATCTTTGATTCCAAAGATTGTTCAAATTGCCCGAATTGATGAAGCAAATATCAAGTAAACAAAGAAATGTCTAACTCACTTTAAAAGATACCTCCAAGGAAGAGAATTGCATGACCCAAAGCTGAAGCCATTAGCAACATGGAAGATCTAAAATAGGCAACCACCAAGATGACAGTCTCTAAATTGGCCAAAGAAATTTGGATAAGGATTTTCGAAAATTTGGTAGGTGGTACATTTGTAAATTTAAGTTAATCTCAATCATCCATCCAGTCTTAATGGTTGAGATTGAATTTTAATCATTTGTGGATGTAGAAATAAATCTCAGATGGTTAAGATTCATGAACAAAGTCCAAATTTAGAGATTCCTTTTCCAAAGAAATTTGTTCCTTATAGGCACAAACTCAATTCCAAAAACATATAAAACCTCTTGAAAGCAAAAACACAATTACAGTCTAACTAATAATATAGTCGTCTACGTAACAAGTAAAAAGAAAAGAATAATAAACAAAAGTATCAGAACAAATAACAAATCAGAAGCAAACTCACCCTTGAGTTCAAATGCATCACCTTTAGACACGCCATTTCACAGAGTAGCTGGCCGTTCTTCAGAAAAAGTCAAAAAAAAAAAAAAAAAAAAAAACTATTTAAAGAACCTTGGTAAAAAGTGAACCTACTGCACTTGTAGTATATGATAAAGATTATAACATGAATTTTTCTCGGCCTTGCATGTAATTAGACCTGTTCGCGGCCCGAGCCCGCTTCAACGGGCCAGGCTTGGACTCTCATTTTTTAAAAAAAACCCGGCCGGAATCCGAGCCCACCAAAACCTGAAGATTTATGAGCCGGGCTTTTTTTATTTAAATACCCAAGCCCAGTCCAAAACCGGCTCGACAAATACTTTTATTTATTTATTATATATTTAGACATTAAATTTATAATTATATTAAGAATTTAAATTTTATCTTATGAAATTTGTATACTTGATTACAATAAATGTTACTAAATATTAGAGATTTTAAGTAAATAAAGCAATTATATTAAAAATTTAAGCATATTTTATATTTTATATATTTAGTTTAAATAAAAAATTTATAACAAAAAAAATATCCATGGGCTTGGGCCGGGCTTGGGAATGATCTTGTAAACTCGGCCAAACCCGACCAGGGCCCGAAGTTCTAAAGTATGAGCTTGGACCGGGCTTGGGATAATCATTTTTGTAAAAAGCCCGCCAAACCCGGCCTAAACTCAGCTAGGTCCCCCCGACGAACAGTTCTAAGTGTAATTATGTCTCATCATTTAAGTTAATCTCAATCATCCATCATGAAACTACTCAAATGAACAAAGAAAACGAGACTTCTAGCATATAATTTTCTTTTCATGGAAGAAAAGATGGTAAAAAAAAGGGAAACCTTTAATTGAATCCAAAAAAAGTCCTTGGTTCCATATCAGATAATATTACACGGCAAATGTAACGGCGAAATTTATGGAGATGGAGTATCAGATAATGTATGCTGTTAACAAAAGTGCACATCATGAAAGGGTCAACACACATACCTGAAAAAGATGCATTATTTGATCCTGAATAAGAAAACAAGTTGTGAAATTTCCAAGGTTGTTCATGGATGATTATTGCAGAATTCTGCATGATTATAGAACATGCGAGATCCAGATGGTTTACCAGAATAAGTTTCATTTCCCCACATCAGCAAAAATTTCAAATTTTGAAGTGCTACCAGAAGTACGTTAACAATCTTCACATCATGCATCTTTACAATATTTCATGTAACAAGAAAGTATGAACATGCACGAGTAGGCCTGGCGAATAAAGAGAAGTCAAATATCCAAAAGAGTTAGGTTATTGAAGCACTGTTGTCAATATCTGACAACTTTATACCTGACATGTCAGGTTCTTTCCAGTCCACCTCCACTTTGGGTCCGGAAGGGTCAGATGACATGCTAAATGTATAAATAAAAGAGAGAAAACTTCGTGGAAGATTCAAACTCAGAAAAAATCTTTGTAGATGAATTTTCACATCAAGGTAATCTGTCTCATGCAGTAGAAAGGGATACAAGTCAGGTCTCAGTGGTAATAGATTGTTAGTTAATTTTGTTAGCAATTTCTGTTTTAATTACTAGTAGTATCTGTTAGTCTTCTTAGCTTCTAACTAAGGTAATGTTCTTATTTAGCCATGTATATCCTCTATGGTGCTAGTTTGTAAAAGTATTTTGTTAATCAATGATAATACAGAATTATTTAGTCTTCCTTTTTTCTCCGCATTACCCTAAGGTTCGTACCTTAGTGGAATTCTACATAACTTATTGGAAACTTCACTTTTAGAAACCCGAAGCACAAGATTCACTGCAGAAGCAAGCGATACAGCAAGGAACCCAAAGCTACCTACAATTACAATCATCTCATGAATGCAAAGCACCCCAGTACATGTGACAATTATTCTGAAAAGTTTACCTGTGTAAGACAAGTGAATTATTCAGCATGAAAATTGATCTTAAATGGAACAGGTCACAAGCATAGTCAAAAAGTAAATTTATTACCATCTGAAAATGTTATAAAGAGGCGAGGCACAAGATTCATCATTACAAATTTTCCAATAATAGTAAATTGAAATAAGAGATTTCAACTAAAGCATTTGAATTTCAACAAAAACATTGTCTGAAGAATATAGTAGCAATCTCAAATAAAAGTCAATATATATACAGTGTTTTGTGGATATTATTATTTACTTAGCACAATAATTATGAGTTAAAATTTTAAAAATATATAATTACAGCAAACAAAGCAACTTCAAGGGAAAATTAGTCAGGTCATACATTGAGCCACTGGAGCTGTTTAAAACCTGAGAAAAATATCTAATTGTTTTGCTGCATTTAGATATGGAAAATTGTATTATATAGAACAACATCAGATTTGGAAAATAAGAAAGAAGTGCACTGTTGCAAACAAAGAAAAAAGGGATACAATAAATAGTTACCTTGATAGATAGAATGAAATATTAAAGATAGCACACATTTTGAGGAAAAAGAACATGTCCCGCAGAACACATCCGAAGATCTCTAGTGAGCATAAAATCAACAAGAGTCCAGATAATTGTTCAGGAGAGTGAAAATCTGGAGGAGTATCAAAAGAATTTAAATGTATAGATAAACACACAAAATCTGTTTAAGTGTTTACCAGTTTTGGTCTATTTAGAAGAGCAACTTCAATTAGAAACATGTTACCCAGCTTTAGTAATAGACCAAACAGTTTGTGCAAACAATGTGCCAAGCAGTAATGACAAACAAACTCAAGATATTAGTCATTAAGGAATTATATTTGTACAGAAACTATAATGGCCCACAACTCAACAAATTATATTTTTGTTATAACATTATGCATAGAAACTTCCAAAGACCGACATAGAAACTCAAAATGTTTTTATAGTTTGTAAGAATTGCCACTAGCAATATTGCAGACTAACTAGGGCCATATGATTCACTTGACCATTTGTCTGTATTGATCAAAAGTGGGTCAATACTATAGAAGATCCCGTGTATAACGGCACCAAAAACAATAAGCACTTCTGGCATAGTGACAACACAAGAATCTTGAATAAATTTACAAACATTTGATAAACCTATGTGGACATCGGTAACGGTTAAACACAAGAAAATGAGCCAAAGTAAAAAAGCTGAAGAAATATCTAGTAGACGAAGAGACAACCATGAAATTCCAGCACAAAAATTCAAGAGTATCTCATCGAAAGCCATGTTGAATCATGTAAAAGATGCACAAATTGCTTCCAATAAAAAAAAAGGCAAAGAATGCACCTTAAAGTCTAATTTCATCCTAGCTGTTTGGTAATATTTTATTCAGCAATAGATATCTTAACTCGAAAGAATGTGACGGTTTCTATTTTTCTACAAGTAAAGCTTGTCTACTCTCTTAATCATATACCAACACTGAAGTGCAAATCCCAGTCCATGAATTTGTTGCATCTAAAATCTACTTAGATAAATGATCAAAAGTGTGTATTTCTACAAGCGATGCTTCTGTGCTCACTTAATCATGTACCAATACTAAAGTGCAAGTCCTAGTCCAGTATTTTGTTTCATCTAAAATCTATTTACCTAAATGATCCAAAGTGTGTTAATCTTTGTTTGTAAGCTTACTCAACTTACATATCAGAGTTATCTGACTATTTCATGAGGCATAAAATATACCTTACCTAAATTTGTTAGATACTTATTACTCAACTTTTTAGCATAACAGAATCCCCTTTTGTTGCTTCATTATTAATTTGAGGACGCCTCAGAATAGTACCCATCTTGGAGGCATATTTTATTCAATCAACATAAAAGCTCTTCCTGTCAAACATGATAGTCATTTGACATATCCAACAAACAACCCACTTTTTTTTTTTTGTGGGGGGTGGGGGGAATTAGAATAGAAGGCTCATGATACCTGATTTACGTAGATCTTTAGCATTCTTTTTTGCAGCGAGGCTAGGTTTTCCCTTCATTCATTCCCAAGTTCAGTGACTTTAGTCAACTTTTTTGAGTTTTCGCCTCATTCACATGAATACCTTCCCCATTGACCAGACAATGGGAAAAGGTTGACACTGATACGAATTAATACAGATGACATTTCTCACCTTTTTCGGTCTGCCACCAGGATATGAAGTAGAGAGTTCATTTTTTTAAAGCTGAGGAAATTCGGACACCAAGAATTGATGGCTGGAATAGCTGAGATAGAGTCCAATGGAGTTCAGCAAAATCTTTGAACTGCCACCTATGGCTTGTTTACACAGATACCTTTCTGTTAATCATACAACGAAAAAGTTTGTCATCGATAAGGCATTGCTGTTAATACATATAAATAACGAAGAAACTAATAACTTCAGATAGGATCAACATGATTATGTCACTGATAGACACTGCAGTCCAGGAAGCACGGAAACTCCTAAATACTAACGTTTCCCCATTTCCGTTTCCACCTCGGAAACCTGAATTCAGGTTATATTTGGCATTTGCGGTGTGCGTTTCCTAAAAACGGAAACGTTTCCATTCCCTTTTCTGTGCTACCTAGACTGCAGTTAATACTAAATGGACCAAAATTGCAAAATCCGTCTGCAGTTAAGTTGGTCTCAATGAACCTCTGCAAAATCTTTAAATTGCCAACTTCTGGTTCATTAACACAAATGCCTTCCCTGCAGACCAGGCAATGACAAAGCATGTCACTGCAGTTAATACTCTCTCTGTCAGGATAAGAATTAGAAAGTTCTTAGTATGCAAAATCTTTGAGCTGGCATATTTCACTTGATTCATTACTGTGTCCACTACATGTTAACTGCATGAAGTATTCAACCACAAAATAAATTAAAAGTAATATCTCATGCCATGAACAAGAGCTTGCATCTGCAGACTCGAGCAAAACTCAGTGACATGATTATGTTATTTATATGATTAACAGATTCAAAGCTTTGAAAGCTTATAAGATATTGCTCATTAGAAAATTAAGGGAAATTTCAAGTTAAGTACCTCTTGTACCACATATTCAAAGTGCAAATGAGAATGATTCTATCAGAGCACCCTATTTACTCAGTCATGTAGCATAATTGCTATAGTTTTCTATATGTTTCTCTTGATCCCAGTAATATGTCATATATAATGCTTTATGTATCAATTTGCAGGTAAAAACAGCGATAAAAGTACAAACCTGTCACAAAACTCTAAAGCTCCAAAACTTATAAGATAAGCTTGGATTGAAGATAGCTCATGCCGAAAAGTTTACAAACATTCACATAAGCAAATTAATGAATGAAACTGTGATAGAGGTCTTAGCCTAGTGGTTAAGACGGAAGCTCTAGACTCTAAAAGTCTCAGGTTCGAATCACATACGGGGTGGGTTGGGGATTTTTCTTTCCATTTAATAATGTAAGCTCAAATGAGGCAAATTTTTTTAAAAAAAAAAAAATTAATGAATGAAACGGGAAAGTGTCAAAACCGCAATTGTTGGAAATTATTTATTCCAAACTCAAAACTTAAAGCACTTTTAGTTTTCATGTTTGAAGCATAGCTCAACAGCAGATGAAGGACCTACAAGATAGTCAGGCTTAGGCATTTCACCTAAGACATCACATCACCTAAAAAATTATTGTTTTCTAATTTTCTACATGATATACATAAAGTATATAACAATTAAGATCCTATAGGAAAATAATCCATCATCACTACAACCAGTTACAATAATGGGTCTATTTCTAATTTCTGACAGCTATAACAGCTTGTTAAACATACAAATATAATTTCAAAGAGATGATTATGGTCGAGGTCATCAACACAGTGCTAGGTACAAGTTCGTTTTGGGTTCAAGTTCCGTAGTACAACTAATAATATAGGTAGAAATAAGCATTGAAACCAAAAATCTAAAATGTCAGTCCTGTTAAATGGATAACTACAGTTGTTAGGTTCTGCTACTAAGAAGCACTTAAGTTTGGATAAATACATTTTGTTGCTTAGAACAAACAAAAACTGGAACCTAAGAGATCTGGTATTTAGAATTTATTCCCTTGTATATTTTGTGTATGCCTTTTCATTTGTAATGGTTAGACTCAAACAATTGCATAATCATGTAGGGCAACATAACTCAGATAAAAACCATAACTGTTTATATAAAGAAACCATCAACACTGCATAAGAAGAGAAAAATCAAAGGGATTAAAAATGTGAGGCAAGCAAAGAGAAAAAAAGAAGGAACATTAAAAAATGAAATCAACACTAGTTTCCATGCCTCAACTCCTAACTTTGCCTCAATCTCTTGCAAAGTGCTACCATCAAGAATGAAATCAAACCTGGTTTTTATTGCCTTGTCTCCTAACTTTGCTTCATTCTTTTAACCATTCCCTAAGAAACACCATTTGAGATCCATTGATTGCTAGCAGATCAATCAATAACACCATTTGCTTCATTCTACATGATATACTTCTCCTTCTTTCCAAAGCTGTTTTGCCTTAAATCCCCTTTTAGCAAGTCAAGCTACCGGACAAAACAGCTAAGCATAAAGACAAACTATATCAATAAATCTTAGTTCAAATTCCTTTAACCAAAAGGAAACAATGAAATCATTGTTGGACCGAAAATCAGCTTTAGGAAATAACTTGATCAATTTGAAAGCAGAAGTAGAATATCTCTCAAATCAGCCAAGATTTATAGAGTTAATCAGAACAACATCAACCTAGATTTTTACTTCAACTGAAATACTTAGTTGAAAAGTACAAAAAATAAAAAATAAAAAATAAAAATAGAAACCGCCAGCACTGAATCAGAAGCAAAAGGAGAACTAAATCAAGGAAAAATTTGGAATACATAACGAAATCATGGATGGACCTCAGAGGATTGCAACATGAAATACCATCAATTAAAATTACATGCAGTTGCAAAGTCAGATAATAAAACATCAGTAAAAAGAAAAAGTAAACCACTAATACTGCATAAGAAAAACAATAAAGGGAATAAAAAATGTAAAGCAAGCAAAAAAGAAGGAACAATAAAAATGAAATCAAACCTGGTTTCCATGCCTCAGATCCTAACTTTGCTTCAATCTTTTGCAAAATTGCTACCATAAAAAATGTAATCAAACCTGGAATCCATTATCAAACTGGTTTCCATGCCTCAGATCCTAACTTTGCTTCAATCTTTTGCAAAATTGCTACCATAAAAAATGTAATCAAACCTGGAATCCATGGATTGAATATCAGAACCACTCCTAGAACTCATAGTAGTCAAGGAGCTGAGGCGCACTCAAGGCGCAAGGCCGCGCCTTGGGCTTTTTGTCTGCCTTGGGGCGCTCTAGGACCAAAAATTAGCCTAAAACCCCTAAAGGCGCAAGGGCTCCCTAGTCGCGCCTAGGTGCGCCTTTGACTACTATGCTAGAACTTCGCCTTAGGATTCAAAAACTGCTTTGCCGCAAACCGCGAATACTAGGCAGAAAGAAAAACTTAATCACGGAATCTAAATTCAAATTTGGACTACAAAAGAACAGACAACAAAAATTTTAGTTGGACCTTAAAGCATTTTAGAAGAAAAAAACCGATCAAAATAGCGAGCAAAACTAGGGAAACCTTCAATTTGAAGCAGATTGTGTTTTCCAAGAAGATCGTTTGCTAGTTTTTCATGAAACAAGCAGCTTTGGAGAGAAACTAGATAGATTTTCAAAAAGAATTAGAAAACTCTGCGCTGCAGTCAGCCAGAATTTACAAAGATCATTTGATGAATCACATCAACCTAAAATTTGCATGCAATTGAAAATATTAAATACTAAGATGAAAAAAACATTAGAAAATGAAAAAACCACCAACATTGGATAAGAAAAGAAAATCAATGAGATAAAAAATGTGAGACAAACAAAGTAGAAAAGAGAGAGAGATGGAACATTAAAAATTAGTTCAAACCTGATTTCCAGGTCTCATCTACTTCGATCTCTTGCAAATTGCTACCATTAAAAATGAAGTCAAACTTTATTTCCATCCACTCCACAGATCCTAACTATGCTTAATTCTCCTAAACAATACTTAAAAAGCACCTTTTGGATTTCACTAAATGAGAGAAGAACCTTGTCTAGATAAATTTTTAAGGAGAAAAACTACTTTGCCTTGTATCCTGAATTTGCTAGCATGCTTCATGACACAAAAATAAGAAAAGAGGAAAAACAAAATCCATCGGGGTCATCTTCTGCATCTGAAAGTGAACCAAAAAAATCATTTCGCACTTTATCAACTACTTTCAAGTTAATTCAAGAATTCATTGGGTGGGTCGTAAATAAAAAATTAAAAATAACTAAAAAAGAAATACAACAAACTTAAACTAGATGGTATCAACATCGTTTAATTTACAACTTGCCTTGAAATTAATTGAGGAGAAAGAAATAAAGGAAGTCTTATGATCCATTGTAAAGAGGGTTAAATTAGGTCCAAAGGAACCTAATCTCTTTAATATCTTGAATCAATCTCACCAAGCAGTGCTGATATGTCTGATAATGCAAGGCTCATTCTGAGGAAATGAATGCAGAAGGAAAGGGAATTGCTCTTTTTACAGCAAGAACCCCCAAAGAGAGCATGTTCAAAAGAATATTGTGCAAGCTGTGCAAAGATATTCACAAGATGTAGATAAAAAGATTTTCACACTTACAATGTATTAAAGTTTCCTTGCAAGCTGAAACTGAATCAAAACTAAAATCCACCGTGTCATCTTCTGCATCTGAAAGTGAACCCAAGAACTCATTTCCAAGTTCGTAATCTGATTTCAAAGCAAGTTAAGAATTCATTAGGTCGTAATTGGTAAATAAAAAATAATAAATAAGAAATGCCGAAAACATAAATTAATTTAGATATGGTATTAACACTGGTTAGTTAAAAATTGGCATAAATTTATTTAAGATGAAGAAAATTCAATGATCAGTTGTGAAGAGGGTTAGGTCCAAAGGTACTAATCTCTTTATGACACTGAATTTCGAATCAATCTCACCAATCAGTGATGACATGGCTGATAGTGCAGGCCTCAATCTGTGGTAGTGAAAGCAGAAAGAAAGGGAATTAATCTTTTTATGGAAAGAACTGCTGGAGAACTTGTTCAAATGATATTGAGCAAGTTGAGTAAAGATATTCACAACAAGTAGATAAAAAACTTACAACTTATCAAAGTTCTCTTGCAAGTTGAAACCATATCAAAACGAAAATCCATTGCGTCATCTTTGCATCTGAAAGTGAACCTAAAAACTCATTTCCAACTTCATCATCTGCTTTCAAGGTAATATAAGAATTCATTAGGTGGATTGTAATTGACAAAAAAAATTAACAAAATAAAAAATGCCGCAAAACTTCATGTTTCCATCATTTACCATCCTTTAAATACTATCCTTTTTTTTCCTGATTCTTCTTTCCCTTGCTCCCAAGCGGAGTGTTAAGGAAAATACTATACAGGATTTCGCTGGATTGTTAAACTTCTACATGTATTCCCTATTTTACCAAATTAATTTAGGGAATCAGATTTGCTCTAATAGACTATACTTTTGTATTGGTTTTCAGGAAAAAAAATATTTCATTATAATTTAAATAACACTAGTTATGTGTTTTATGGTTATTATTTTATGAAAAACTTAATATTTCTTTGATCATATTATAGAAATTAGCAAAATAAAAATTATTCTGCAACATCAAACTTACTTTAGGAGACATCTACCTGTTATCATTTTTTAAAAGAAAATAAACTTTCGATTATTTTGAAAAAATTAACTACTATATCCCGACAGTAAACATTTTGATTAAATATAACTTTAACTTAACTAATCAGAAATCTGATCACTAAATACAATAAATTTCTTACAACTATATTTTATTGTTTATAAATTGTGTTGGTCCGATAGATTATAACAAATTCAGATGAAGGGGATGAATGTACTAACTTGATTTATATGTCTTTTTAGTTTTTTTTAAATATTTTACTAAAAGTTTATATGATAAATTGCTTGCAGAGATAAATTACAAACTAAGCTAAGTCTTAGTTTGGTAGATTTTGCTGAGTGAAAGTATTCAGCAGAGCTTACTAATAAAACACTTAAAATGTTATATCAGCACATAATTACAGATGAAATAAAGAGATAAGAGTTGGGAGAGTCAAACACAACGATTTATCCAGTTTAGCAGCTTGTGCCTAATTCAATCCCTGGATATCATCTTCAAGCATCAATGCACTAATTCAACTCCTTTGACCTGTGCAACGAGTATCTTCCTTGCTTATTTAACTCTCGAACAGTTTAAGTACCCTTCTCAAACTGCTTTCACTCAAACTAGTGAAAAAAAATGAATTGAAGTGGACAATTTATAAGATGTTGTTTCTCATTACAGATCTAATCTAATACAATGAGTGATCTAGCTAACTTTTGCGAAGAACAAAGATTTGGATTTGAGTTTTTCTTCTAATTTGGAAAATGTTTGATTGCTAAGTAATTAAGCAAAGCTTTAGCACTTTGAAAATTCAAGGTGTATTCATCAAGTTTGAAACGCTGCCTTCGATCTTTGATTTATAGATGAATGTTGAAGTAATTGTTGCAAACTTGTCCTTCAAATCATTAACCCTTCAATTTATCTTCTTGTCGGGTCTTCAAAATCTTCCCGTTTGAGACAACTTTGAATCCGTTATGAGAGAGATTAATTTGTTAATCTGCGAGATTAAATCGTTGAATGAAATTACCGCCAAGACTTGATCTTGAATCTGCTTCAATCTTGCATGATATATAGCGTGCTACTACGTGGCATTCTCTGATATGCTTGAAGAATTGGTTGTAGCAGAACTGTGTGGTTCTCTCTGAAATGCGGCGAGACAATTTGTTTTTCTTAGATTTTCGTTGACACGTCGACATTCCGTACCAATAGCTTTTTCTTATATCACATAAATATTCCTTTTTATATTATAGTGTCAAATCATCTTTGAGACCTGAAACTCATCAATAAGAAATATTTCATTATAGGAATAAAGAATTAAAAACATATTGTTATAATGAGATAACTGTAAAACGCTCAACATAGATATATATAATAAGACAAGTGTTGAGTTTAATTCTATTTTTACCATGTTCATTTATAATAACCCAGCAACCTTTTTTTAGCAAAAAATTTAAATCTATTAGGTCAGCGGGATTAGTTAAACTAATCTTAACTAAGCCTAATTAATTTTGAATAAAAGCTAACTATAGTATTGAATTATAGATTGCTGTCCTTCATGTTAAACATTGTCAAAAACTTTAATTCAAAATTGTTGAGCAATCTTTAAACCGAGTTCAAAATATTGGTTTGTAATCTACCGTCGTAAATCATAAATTTTCTCTTTTATGACATTTATATCAATAATTCTTTTCAATTTAAGTTTCTAAATCTTAGCAAAAAAAAAAAGGAGAAAAGTGGTTAAAGATAGACCAATAAAAAAAAGATAAACGGAATAGGACGTACCTTTTGATACTCTCATCGTTCAAATTTCAAACCACATACAACTAGAAATCAGTAGAGCAACAGATTTATTGCCCCTCTTAATGTTGTTAATTGTGAAGAAATACATAGATTCAATGATATACAGAACATCAAGTCGTAAAGAAGAGAAAAACAACTATGAGTGGGAAATGATATAATGAATTAGATATTTGGTGATCAAGCATTAATTAGTATATAATTATTGTTATTCACAAGAGTCGAACAATAATTTTATGGCACCCTCGTGTTTCTTCTTAAGCATGTTGGCACATCTCCAACAAAAAAGCATTAGATACAAGAGAAAATTACATATGAGAAAAACACATGATTCGAAAAAGATCACAATCGATCGCAACAAGAAAATCAGTGATCAATTAAAATTATTTATGTTCCAAGTTCAGGTACAAATCAACGAATCATTTCACTTGCAATAATTCCTCGATGATAAGCAAGTACAATCCCCTTATGGAAATAGTTTTGTACAAATTTACAAGTATCTCTTGAACAATGTTTCATTGAAAAGGTAAGTAAAAAATAAATTTAGGTTTTTCTAGTAATTCCCCAAATATTAATAAAGAGATTTCAGTGCGTGGATATATAAAACAATTGGGTAAACTTTGGAAAATTATCACGTGTTTTCACTCATTTGTAAAATGAGATCTAAAAATTTTTTATTTGCAAAAGAGGTACATGATTTCAAAAAATCAGCAAAAAGAGGATAAAAAATATTTTTTGTTCAAAAAATTGATGTTACAAAGAATATTTTAAACAATTTAACATTTTTGTAATTTAATATTATATAAAAATTATACGTCTTTGAACATTTTTTTTATTTCATGATTTTTTAAAGTTTACATTATGTCTTTATTCAAAAAAATATCTGCACTATTTACAAAACTTTCAAAATATCTCTGATGTGTACTAAATTTTTATTAACCAACCCTCAAATTTAAAATAAAAAATGGATAAGATAACCTTTTATCGTGATATAATTTAATGTTGAAAATCTTACATTATCAAAAATTTTAAAACCGCAAACCTTCTTTTATAATAAAAAGATTCTGAAATCTCGTTTTACAAATGTGTGAAACCATGTTGTTACTTTTTTGAAATATGACCTGAATAATTTCTAGACTAGTTGATGGAATGTGGCTTTTCAAGGGGCGAGCATCCAGGCTCAATAACAACAACTACAAAAAGCAGTTAGGGTTTTTAAAGGTTAAGTTTTATTTGCTACAATAAATAGTAGCATTGAGTTTCCTTCCCCGCAAACATTAGGGTTTATAGTTGTTGGTCTTCCTATTTTTCGATTTTGCATTTACAAATCTATTATCAATATCTTTTAAGTTTTAATTCTAATGTGAGGAAATTCTACATGTGTACTAGAGACGGTTCTCCTTTGAGGCCGTCTTTGATGGTAACACAACTCTCTAAGAAGTTCTGAGCTCGGTTTAATACATTTATAGTACTCTACCCATAGAGGTATCCAAAATTGTTTATTCAACTTCCGCAAAATTGGATTTTCTTTCCCCAACTACCATGTTCTTATCTTTGTCCTCCATTTAAGCTTTGACAAGTATTAGACAACTAGGAAAGAGAGATAGAAAAATGAGAGAGTGAAAATGAATTGAATAAAGAATATAACACCTATCAAAATATGAGGGACATGGATGAGGACAGAGTTGCGAGAATATATAGAATATTTCTTTTATGGTTGAAAGTGGGGCGGGTAATCCCCGAACCCGATGAGGATTTTCCCCGATTGAGACAGCGATTCCCCGATAAGAATCTCCACGGAATAGGGATGATGATATTTTAATTCCCGAATTCATAATGGAGATGGGGATAGCATTCCCCGACTCGATAAATCCCCGACTCCGACCCCGATAAGTCTTAATAAGGAATCCCCAAATATTTCCCGAATATTATTACTAAAAAAATTGAATCAGTTGCTATATTGTATAATAATTATACGGTAATTTAAATTATGTAAGAAAATATTTCTAGTCATGTGTGCTTTGGATTTATAAATATAAATGTTTATTAAATATTTCAACTTTATAAATCTAAATTATCTTTTTATATAAGTCAAAAATTCTATTTTATTTTATATTTTACTTTGATTGTTCAACAATGTAGATGATATATATGTTCATTTTCTTAAGTTCCTTATAATGCTATGCATTAAAATTTTATTTATTTGGCATTGAGTATTATTGAAAGAAAAACTTAGTTGGATATTTTTTCAAAATATTGATACTGAATAATATTGATTTATGAGAATTTTACACAAAATTTCTTTTTTCAATATGTCACCTATTTTTTTTCAAAAATTTTCTTTAGCAATAATGTAAAATATCAAAATATTTTGAATTTATTCCTTTTTTATCAACTTTTTAATAACCTTATTTATAAACCATAGTTGATTCACTTATTTGACTTTTTCCCATGAACAGAAACACTGAATTTTTCTCTACAATCTAGATGAATCCAGGTGTGATGTTCTTTTGCTATGATAGGATAGCAATTGATCAGCAAGGATTCCAATTTTTCAGACATGCCATTCCAGATCTAAAAAATTTATAAATTAATTTGTGTTGTGTATATAAATTAGACCCAATCCAGACCTATAGTTCGATTAATAAAACAAAATTTATACATTTTCTGAAATATCAAAAGTTTTTTAAGTAGATTTAAACTAAATCTAAATGTTTATAAGTTTATTAAAGATACAATAATTTTGGAAAAAAAATTATTTACAATCATTAAGGAACATACAATATGTGGAATAATATTTGAATTTCTCTAAAATTGTATTCAAAACCACCCTCATATATGCTTAATCATTGTTGAAGTGTTATTTACAAAATATTTAAAAAAAAATAGACATCTTTACGAGGATATCTATTTTGGACTCCGACTCATTTAGACTCGGATTCTTAAGATCCGTTGAATATAGATTTGTATTCTAATTTAGTAGACCCAATAAACTAGACATATATATATAAAGTCTAAATCCATCAAGAACAAGTCCAAATCCAACACATTATCATCCCTAACCTATACTAACCAATTAAGTTGCACTATGTATGCAATCATTGGTCTTCAACACCAAATTTCATGGAATGACAGAACATTTTATAAGGTGCATTTTAATTGGCAACATAATTAGCAGGAGAATTCTTAGATTCGGTTTCTACTAGATGATGGAGGGTATTACATGTGAATAAAGTCCATATTATATTGTCTTAACAAGGATCCACATGGTTTGTAGCCAAAATATAAGTTCCACCAGAGCAAGAAACTCCACTCGGTAGATTTAATCAAAATTTTGAAGCTTAATACATGTTTAGATGAGAATAATGCGAAGCATTCTCAAACTTCAAAATATTACAAAATATTTTAAGTTACGTAAATATTTACTATCCGAATTTATGAGTACAACGAGAAAATCTCTCTTATAATATATTGAGTTGTATATTATGTATATACTGCAGACGTCACAAATGATGTGGTTGGGAAAATTATAGAGGCCGATCTTCGAGATATAATATATGTGAAGAAGTTGGAGAAAAAGAAAAAGAAAAGAAAATATGGCACTAGAGAAGCAAAACAAAATGGAAGGGCGCACTGAAGGCCTAATGCATGTGATTCCACACTTTAATGTCGTAAAGTCGGCTCCCATCATTTTTTTATGGCTTATGCATTCACATTACTGTCTTTTAAACGTATAATATATCTCAAAATTATTGTTTATCGGTAAATAGTTTTGTAACTCTTATAAATGAAGTAGTTAGATGAAGTTTTTTATGGAATTGTTATATCAAAAAGTAAGTTGATAGGTAACATTCGAAAATAAATTATTATTATTATTATTATTATTATTATTATTATTATTATTGTTATCTCTAGCAGGCCTCTTCATCTATTTGAGATTTGAGCACTTGCTGTAAAAGCACTTATATATCTTTTTCTTTTTTATGAACGTAAAAACTCTTATTAGCATATGATCATAAATCCAGTTATAAGGTTACTTGAGACAATAGGCATATAGTTGCGCATGCAAAAGGTAACAATCAACTAGGCGTAAATAGTAAGAATGAATAAAGATAAACTTCAATGAGTACCTCACATGGAATTGGCCAGCTTAAATTACAAATATACAATATATTGGCAATTTCATCAAACAAAGTGGCTTTAGAGAGAGCAAAGCTCTAACTCTACTTCATCATATAATAATACCATCACTTCTATTTATTAGGTGCCGTCCTAGTCAGCATAGATTTCACGAAAAAGGACTTAAGATGAAATCATATAAACATTAAATAAAGAATAAAATGGAACTTTTACAACAAAAGGATCAATTTTGGTATTAATATATTCGTGTGATTGTGCATGTATATTCTAATATTAGTGTTGTTTTGAAAGTTGTAATTATTTGTTATTTATACCCCTGCTACCAGACTAATGCTCCATGATATGGGCTCGTTTGGTTGGCGGAATGGTTATTCCGTGGAATAGGAGAAAAACGATTGAAAAAAGGTGAAGCTTTTACCTAGAACCGTCGTCGGGATGGAATAACTATTCCTAGTTATCATACAACTCATGGAATAGCTATTCCTTCTCGAGAGGGACGAATGGCTATTCCATGAGTTATATGATAGCTAAGAATAGTTATTTCATCCCAACAACGGATTCTAGGCAAATACTTCACATTTTTCCATTCATTTTTCTGCTATTCCACGGAATGGCTATTCCGCCAACCAAACGAGCCCTATTTTCTGCTATTCCACAAACAAACGAGCCATGTAGTTATTTAATTGAACGGAACATGATAAATATATCAAAAGAACTGTAAATTGAAACTGTCCATATCTCTGAAATTGTATGGGCACTGTTAGCCGAAGATTTGTAGCAGCAATTGTTGAACATTTCACACCAATTAAAATGGAAGAACTATTGTAATCCATGACATGACTTATAAGTTATAATAGAAACCTCACTTCCCACAAAAGTGTTCTTTCTTGAAAAACATTCTCCTTATAGCATATCAGAGTGCATGGGCCAACAATATTATATAAATTCTTCAATTATTAATTGTACCTGGCTAATTACTTCAACTCATTTGCCTGTGATTAGCATATGTATGGCTCCAGAGATTAGGTTTTTAAATATACGTGATCAGGCTGCATTAAGAAGAAGGAAAGGAAAGGGCTTTTCTAAATTTCAAATTTTGTAAAGTTGTAAATTTGGGTAAATCTTAGCCATTTATCAAGTATTAATGGTTGAGATTTAATTTCAATATCCTCACCACAACTAAAATTTAATAAATTAATTTAAATTAATAACTTTACAGTTAACAAATTTTGAGAATACAAATCCTATCAAGTATGTAAATAACAACACCTAACAAATGTTGGAGCACAGTGTTCAGTAGTCACTGCTACTGATTCAGATCAAATTTCTAACAAAACTATCGACCGTTAAGCATCGTTATATAAGTGAACTGAAAGCATGTGCAACTGGAAATAGATAAATAAAACACAGAGACTTTAAGAGTATGAGTGGGATATCACAGAACAAAATGCTAGATGAAATAATTAGTGATAAGGCAAACAAAAATAAAAAGATGAAATGTGGGTGACAGCAAAAGCACACTTATAAGGTCCACTAATATGTCTGTTTATTTACTTCTTCTGACTGTAAAAAGGAAACGCGCTTTGGGACGCCAACCCCATCCTATAAATACCCCTTTCATTCTTCATTCATCTTCATATCAAGTCATTTCCCATGGCTTCTTTCAAAGTTTTTCTTTTTCTGTTATTATCTATTGGCATCTGTTCTGCCAGAAGATCCCTCCTTTCTTATGATGCTCACATTTATGGAGGAGGAGCTGGTGGTGGCTACGGTGCTGGTGGAGGTTCCGGATATGGTTCTGTAGGAGAACATGGAGTCACTGGTTATGCAGGCGGTGCTGGCAGCGGAGAAGGTGGTGGTGCTGGTTATGGTGGCGTTCCTGGAATTGGTGGTGGTGGAGGTGGTGGTAGTGGTGGTGGTGGTGGCGGTGGTGCTGCCCATGCTGGAGGTGCTACCGGTGCTGGATATGGCTCTGGTGGCGGTGAAGGTGGCGGCACTGGTGGTGGCTATGGTGGTGCTGCTGGAGGCGGTGGTGGTGGTGGAAGTGGTAAAGGAGGTGGTGTTGGTGCTGCTTACGGGGGCGCTGCTGGTGGTGCAGGATATGGTAGTGGAGGTGGTGAAGGTGGCGGTGCTGGTGGTGGTTATGGTGGAGCTGCTGGAGGCGGTGGAGGTGGCGGAGGTGGTAAAGGAGGAGGAGGTGGTGGTGCTTATGGTGGGGGGGCTGGTGGTGCAGGATACGGCAGTGGAGGTGGTGAAGGAGGAGGAGCCGGTGGTGGTGCACTTGGAGGTGGTGGCGGTGGAGGTACTGGTGGAGGTGGTGGTAGTGGTTATGCTGGAGGAGCTGGTGGTGCGGGATATGGAAGTGGTGGAGGTGAAGGTGGTGGTGCCGGGTATGGTTCGGGAGGGGAAAAGGGTACTGGTTATGGAGGTGGTGGTGGAGGTGGAGCAGGAGGAGGAGGTGGAGCTGGAACAGGCGGGTATGGTGGTTATGGTGGAGGAGAAGGTAAAGGAGCAGGAGGAGGATATGGAGGAGGTGCTGGTAAAGGAGGTGGCGGAGGTGGAGGTGGAGGCATAGGAGGAGGAGGTGGAGGTGGTGGAGCAAGTGGAGGTGGATATGGAAGCGGGGGAGGAGAAGGAG